>JAFMTC010000362.1:43397-54550 GCA_018845635.1 Nicrophorus orbicollis
AGCTTGCTCTTTAAATGCTCAGCGAGATTCCTGACTGTTTTCGATTCATTGACATTTTATACTGTTTTTATTTATTTATTCCGCATTTTTTTTTTAAATTAAATTTTTACCGTATTTCAAATATCATAACTTTATGTAATAATGCTAACCTTAATATCTTTATTCTGTATTTTCATACTTTTCTTCAATTATTATACATTCATTATTTAGTCTAATTTGAATTTCATGCTGTTTATCATATCTGATATAAATTTTATAATGCTATGTGAAGTTGAATATTATTTTATTTGTGATTTATTCTATTTCTATTGTGGTCAATAAATATGAATAATAAAATAATTTAGTAACTTTATAATCAATATTAAAAACAAACATTTAATAAAATTAATTCAAGAAAAAAAAACTAAATCAAAACTTAATTACAGTAATTAAAACTGGGATAAACGCAGAATTTCGCACTTATTCAACGTAATTCAAGGTGGAAAAAATAGAAACACGGATCAGATGAACAATCGAAAAAAAAATGGTATGATTCTTGATAAGCAATCGATTGTGTATCAGGTTTCTTGATTTATTAAATCGTTCGGCTGATTTATGTGGAGCGTTTCTTTCAAACAATTTTGATCATTAATTGTAATTGATTTCAGCCTTTTCTTTCTCATTTCGCTGTCGATGGGTCATAAATAATACCGATCGCCGTTTCTAACGCATACTGATTTGTTATACGTATCCTCGCTGTGAATTAATTACGTAACATATTTAATTATCGAATTCATATATCACGCAATATGTCTTCTCGTAAATACATTTTATTTTTTTAAATTTCATTACTTATTTTCATTATTTGTATATTATATGTAACAACTGCGCAAATTATAAATATTTTAATATATAATACTTAAAATGAATACATTATAAAGAATGTTTTTGAATTTGAACAAAATAAATATAATTTCTTAAAAAATCATTTCAATTAAATACAGTTATATTATTTTTATTCATAAATGTTTTCTTTTTATAGTTTCGATTAGTACGGTTTCAAATAGTGCGGAATATTGGCAGAACCAATTACTCTGATTATAACTCCATTTACATATTATTTAAGACTAATGCAATAAACAGATGGATGCATGGGGTTTGTTATAAATATGACACTTTTTAAATTTCAATATTTATTACTCCATTCGAAACATATGCAATTAGAGAGTATTTTAAACTATGTAGATTGCCAATATTTATAAAAAATACATTTTATTGCTTTGAATTATTTACAAATATTGTGACAACTAACCCCAGGCTTAATGTTAGTACTGTTGGGTTAGTTGTCGCAAGGAATAGCTATAGATAATATAAATGCACTGTGGTTAGTATCTTACTTATTTTGTGACAACCAACCCATGCCTCATTTTATTTTCTCTGAAATTACGTATTGTTAATTTGCATGAATTTAATAAATGTATGTAAAAATAATATATGGAAAAAGCAAATATAAATTATAATAATAATCATATTTATTAATAACAAAAAGTGACTAAAGGGCTAGCGACTTAAATCTTTTGGCCCTATATAAAAATTCTGCTATAATGATAAATAACAAAGGTATGCTTAATTTATTAATAATTTGTATTGTATTCTTAATAAGATATAATATAAAACATAATTTATGCAACTTTATAGAAAACAATTTACATTTTTATTAAACGGTTTTGCGCGATTTGCATATTAATTAATTAATTATATATATATATGAATTCAGTAAAACACGTTTGCTGTATAAATGAATAGAAACGTAATTAAAAGTGAAACGAGAGTCGGCTGCATAATAACATTTGCATAT
Source organism: Nicrophorus orbicollis (assembly GCA_018845635.1). Classification (NCBI taxonomy): domain Eukaryota; kingdom Metazoa; phylum Arthropoda; class Insecta; order Coleoptera; family Silphidae; genus Nicrophorus; species Nicrophorus orbicollis. The sequence goes on from JAFMTC010000362.1 coordinate 45,235, forward strand.
TTCAAACAGACTTGCATTATTTGTTTTAATAACAAGATTAATTTAGTGTTTCCGATTAAATAATTGATTGATTAATAGGCTGCAGTTTATATTTTATATGGAATGGTGCCAAGCAACAGAATTCTTTATATTTTATGCGTTTATAATAAATGTTACTGTCTGACCGCATTAATTAAATAATGTAAATTCACTAGAAAACGCTGCTTGGATTAGCTAAGATTTGCATTCAAATTTCGTAATTTATTATTCGTTCAAATTTGGACAAAGGGCTTTCAATGTTAACTATTTTTGTTTGGAATTTTCTTAATTTTCTTTATCAATGAATTGCCTTTTTTAGAATGCACTTGTTTGCTTTTTATTCTTGTATGAAAGACGTCGATAGTTAGCCTTTGGCCCAATTTAGTGCAATAAAGATATTGAAAACTAGAAAACAAATGGTATAAAAACAAAGCAAAAAAATTAAATCTTTCAATTATTTCATTTATATTCTCTCCTTATATTTGAAGTATAGAAAATCTCACAAACATTCACATAAACATATTAAAAATGAAAACATATTCATATAATAAATATGTAACTATTATTAAGGTATGATTTTCTAAATAAAATTATGAAATAAATTATTACAAATACGTATCTGGAGAGACAGTTATGAAAGGTACAAAAAAATATGCACAAGTCATTCTCTCTTATCTTATGCTCCTCATTTGCTAAAGTTCTAATATTTCTCTACTAGTATTTCATCTATATTATTCTTGTTATTAAAGTTATTGTTATATCGTTGTATTCGTTAAACTTGGTAAAATATATATTATGTAAGTTACTACAAGCATCCACAAATCAATGATACAAAGATATCGCTTGCAAGATCAGTAAATTATATATCATGTATATAATTATTGACTGTTAGAATAGAAGTTGTATATTCATTTTTCTAATTTTATCTAGTAATTCTATCAATATGTTAAGGTGCAAAGACTGTGGTTAGTTTTTTGTATGAATCATAGAATACATTTTCTTTATTAATTAACGAATAATCTCTTATAAATTAAGTAATTTAAAAAGTAATTCATTCAATAAATCAATTGTTAATATGTGTGGTGTAATGATGATACTTAACAACTTCAAGTATGAGTATCAAAACTATTATTTAATAACAGTAAATTAAATTATTTCATGGAATATCAAAATTACATGGTTTAACATAACATTTTTTAATTACCACATGGATTTGATTAATTAGATCATATACATATACAGAGTGATGAATGTTCTACTTATGACAGAATGTAAATAAAATTTTAAAAAATCGTATTTATCGAAAATTTAAAATACACGTTTTCGATTTACGGCATAAAATGTTTCACTATAACGGCAAAACATACTTTTACCATATCGATATATCTACATATTGCCAAACTTGCGCAAGCGCAATAATTGATTCATTATAAAGCTTTTCGATTTACGGCCAAGTTTCGTGGAACGTATCTGGACTGGTGTATTCAAATTTGTATTATTATAAAGGTATTAAAATAAAATTTATTTAGGTGCAAAGATCTCAATTATTCTTTGTAATAGTTAATTATTTTTAATAACAATAACTACATTTGTTCCAAAATTTATATAAATTTATATGAAAACATATAATACAAAACCTATTAGTAGTAGTAACTAAAATTTATTGAATTTCCCTTTATATAATGTGAGAAAAATCACAATATTTTCTGTGATTTTCATTTTTTAATAATTTCGAATTGTCATTTGGCAAGACATTAAATAAAAATTAGTGAAACATAATTTTGCTGTATTTAATTTATATAAGATATATTTTATAAATTTGTATATCTTGTATGTACATTTCTGAATTAGGTTTTTTAAAATTTTGTATTAAAATTCTTCTTGAAATGAACTTTGATTTTGCGAATTTATAAAACTTCGCATCATCATCATCCTAACGACGTTTTTATTAAATAAAGTCGTCTTTTCCAGCCATTGTTCTGTTCTGTTTCTTATCGTGCTTAAAGTACAATAGTAGTACTAAGAACGCATTTAAGCGTTCCGCGACGCTTTAACACGATTCGTCGTTGGTTCTTTGTGTTTGTTGATGGGACAAGGGAACGCGTGTTCTTTCATCGAAGACTAGAACGAAATCGAAAATGGACCACCTAATTTGGGACTTTCCCGAAACTGTCGTTTCATTTCGTTGAGTGAATCGGGTAGGTAGCCTTCATCATCATTGTAATCATCATCATGATCATCTTCATCTTCGAGGTCGGGCCTCGGAGCGAATGCAGTCGGTGTTCGCGCGTCTGGTAATGAGCCTTAGGAAAGCTATTCTTTAATGATTTATCGTAAGGCATTAAAGTGTTTAGGGTGATACAATGTATGAGTGTTTATATGCACGTTTGGGTAGTCGTAACGAGAAGTCGCGGTAGGCAGTGCAATGTTAGTGGCAGCAGCAGCAGAAGAGGAAGGCAGAGGAGGAGGAATCCGCCGCGGCCTGGTGATAAAATTGGTGGTTGTCGGAAATTTTCAACTTGTCCAATAAATAAAGTAATTTAGCGTAAAAACAAAGAGCACTTGAGTGTAATTGATTTCAGGTTAAATGGTTTTCAGACTTCTGAAGTTAAATATGGGTCATTGTAATTTGTAATTTATGAACCAGTTAGTTGCCAGACTTGGCTCATTAGCGATTATTCTCCTTCTTTAACATCCTCCTCTTCGCCTCGTTCCTTTCTTTTTTCTTTCTCATCTCCTCACCGCTCTTCAGGTTCTTCGTTTTCTTTGCCGTCGCAGCATCTTCTTCTTCTTATTCTTCTTCTGCTGCTGCTGCTTAAAAGAGGAACGTCATGGTGATTTCTGTTGCACAGGTGACATTCCCCGGTCCTTTTAATTCACATCCGTAAATTAGGACCGCGAAGATAAAGCTAAGGGGCCTCGATTTTCCGGGTTATAAATTCACCGACGGACGAAACAGAACAGATCGAAACAAAAACAAAAGCAAAAATATAAGTAAAAAAAAATAAGAATAAAATGTATTTGTTGTCCCCTCCCTTTCATTTTTCTTTTTGTTTCGCATATCTTCTCAAGAATTTTATCGCTCGGCCGTTCCCCTTTTCATTGCGTCCCTCGAGATACCCGGATACCATATTCTTTTTATTTCATTTTATTTTAAACTATATACATATAAACATTATTAATTGTTTCGCTTTACTTTTAATTAACCATTAAAGTATGAATTAATGCCCACCAATTAATAAAATGAAATGAAAGGAAGAAACGGACTGAACGGGATCCGAAAGGGGGGCTCCCATTCCGCACGAACATAAAACATTTTCGCTGCAATTTAAATTCATTCAGCCTGCGCCCGGGCTTCATAATAAATTACCAAACAATACATAAATAATGCCTGCTTTTCGCCTGTTAATTAAATTTTATTAAATCTTGCAATCACTTCGTATATTACAATATTTCAAAAATAAATGTGTAAATCTTGCAATAACTTCGCACATTATGAAGTTAAATTATATATTTAAAGTATACATGTAATTAATGTGCATATACTTCTGTTGGTAATCATAAGTTGAAATTTTTAACTATGAATTCATATTTTATACATATTATTATTAATATACAACTAAGTAAGTCATAAGTAAAGAGTTCATTTTAATGAGTTACAATTACTCAAATTTAGCAAATGATTTAATATTTACCTTAAAGTTTATATTTTGTCATTATAAATTAATTAAGGAAATTCTAATAACTTGAAGTTGATAATATTTTAGCTGGACTATTCAAATTCGATATTATTTATTATTTAATTATAGTAATTAAAATGTTTTACATATATGTAGATAGGTTAACTAATTTCAGTTTTACAAAAAAAAATATATAAATTGAATGTGTAAAAAGCATTTTATTTTACTTGTAGTAAACAAATTCAATTGTATTTTCCTAATACAAAAAAACATAAATTATATTACTTAAATGTTTCAAAAGTAATTGATTGCAATTACACCCATACCTCGCTTTACGGCCTAGATACGTTCCACGAAACTTGGCCGCAAAGTAAAAAGCCGTATAACGAATCAATTATTGCGCTTGCGCAAGATTGGTAATATGTAGATATATCGACACCGAAAAAACCATTATAGCGAAACATTTTAGGCCGTAAATCGAAAACGTGCATTAATTGAAGAGGGCCGTTATAGCAAAATGCCGTATGAAGAGCGGCCGTATAGCGAGGTATGGGTGTATTGTAATAAGTAGGGTAATGTTGGTAAAGTAGTACCAACTCCTATGTCGCACTCTCAGGATAGTGAAAAGATTTAGTAGAATATCTAATTTAAATTTTAATATTGATTTATCTGTTGAATATTTGTCATAGACCGTGTACTAACTCATTTTCACAAATAGTAAATTGAATGCAATTCTTTTATTATTTTATATGTAGTTTTATAATTATAAGTCTTTAAGAAGATTTTAGTGAGCTGCATCTAATAAAAAGCTTTATTCCACAATTCCTATATTAATTTAATGTATGTTTCTTTAATTTAAATAAGAAATATATTAATAACGAGAGAAAACAGTTTTCCATATTTTTATCAAAAGATACTCTTCATGTTTTTCAAGTGTGTGATACAATTTGGAAATGAAAATATGTTTTTCACAACTATATTAGAAATCTATAAAATGCCAATATTAAAATAGAAAATAAAGAGATTTTTAAGCAAATTATTTTTAAAATTAACAAAAAAAATACGAAGATAATTTATAAAGGAATAATGCACTAACTACTCAAAATATTCATATATACTATTTTAAAGGCGACTCAAAGCAGTATGGTTAGATATTAAAGACATATTAAAGGAACTCCGATAAAGGAGTTCTGATACAACACATGATTTTGTGGTTTCTTTTAAGGCATTTTTAAGTACCTCTGGGGATCACTAAAATAAACAATCTTATAGACATTAGTTTCAATGGGCAAAGGTTGTATATTGAGTGGATAGATTGTAAATATTTTGCAAAAAGGCACACTACAAAAAAATATTTTATTTTATCTAAAATTTTAAAAAAATGCAATTTACTTGATTTTTTGCTTAAATATTATTTAAATAATACAAAGAAATTAGTAAATTATTTGTTCATAAAGTATTTTATATTGAAGTTAAAAATCCAAAGTCCTGGAGGCTTGGAAATTGTTTCTTTCATTTTTCAAGGTGTCCCATCTGCATTAATCAGCAGCCTCGCCTTTTACATAAGCGCGGAATTCCTATAAAAAATACTTAATTTGAGGTAATATACTAGACTTTTGCAAATATATTCTGTAAATATAAACCTGAGAATGTATGACTTGTACTGTCATATGATGTAGATAATATTATAGAAATAAATCGAAAATCATTAGGAAATGTAATTATGTTACATATTTTAAATAATCTCTTTAGATGAGTGATAATACATAAATTATCGATCAACAACTTCTAAGACATATAAAATATATAATTTAGTAAAATAGTACTTGCTTTGGTAGAAATTCTTTTTACATAGAAAATATAAACTATGATATAAATAAATTGCAATTGTATACAAATTTAAACTAAAAATAATAATATATATAATTTATTGGCCAGCTAATGTATAAAACAAATAATAATATTAAAAAAGTACAACTAAGTGCTAGACAAAAGGCTATCGACCATTGGCTTTTCCACCAATATAACTAAACAATTATTATAATAAATTTGTTGCAATAGTCATATAAACTGACAATTATTATATTAAAATATGCAAAAAAAGTGAACTGTTTCAATGTCCAACAGATCATATATTTTGATATACACTCGGTCCTCTTTGTATGCGTACTCTTTTTTGAAGTTATGCGGTTTTTATTTCAAGAAGCATTTTTTAAATAACTATTTTAGGCCATTTTGTCACGTTAAAATTCAAAGAAACTAACCAAACGTCGACAGTTTTAGCTGAAATAATTTCTTTACCACATGACATTGGTGGGGAAGGTTTTGAAACATTACCCAAAACGATTTAGACGAATTACTTGAGGATAATGTCATGAATGACAATGATATCATTGGTATAACTCTTGATAGCGTTGAAGAACAAGAAAACGAAAATGAATCGGAAGAAGATGAAACACTCACTGCAAGTGTAATTCGAGAAGTTCTTCAACTTTCCAGTAAATTAGCCAACCATTTCATCGAAAAAGATGATAATTCTGAACCAACATTCAAGTTTCTATGCTAGCTTCAGAATTGCATTTCTGGATATCAGGAATTGTACAAAAAAATAGCAAAGCCATCGCAAAGTTTAATCACTGATTATATTTTCAAAGGGAAAAAATCAACATGCGTTGACACTAATTTTACTTGTGAAGAATCATTATCTTCAGGACATAGATCTGATATGCTGACTATTTCTTCTAGTGATGAAAGTGATTTCAAACCAGTTCGCAAATTATGCCGAACACTCTCATATAGCGACGATAATTCTAAAGAAAAAAATGTAAAGAAAGATTAATTTACATAAACATTTTCTGTATTTTTTTTGTAAATTTTTTCCGTATAAATTTGGAAGGAATACGTTAAGATTATATTTTTCTGAAATTTAATAAACTTGTCTATGATTTTTAACGTTTTTATAAAATTATGAAACGTATCCTTTATTTTTATATACATATATTGTTTGTGCGATTTATTTTTATGCGTTTTCCTGTGGAACGTAAAATTAGAATCAAGTGTATATATATTATTTACATATATATATATATATTTAGTTCTTCGATTAGTCCGGTATCAAATAGTAACAATTAATAATGTTAATACAATGAATGCGATATAAATGAATGAAAACTTAAACTGAATGAACAATAATTAAAATACTAAGCAACTGTTTGTCATAAATGTCTACTACTGATCTATTTCCTTAATTAACTGGATTCTACAAGATAATCAGGAATTATAAGTAATTTACGAATTAAAAGGAAATAGATAACCCGTTGATTCAAACAATTCAATGTAATTGCAGTTAGATTTTCTCATTATACAACTATTGGACTCCTCGGAAGTTTTTATTCGTTTGGGATGTCCTGGCCCACTAAAATAGATAAGAAATGACTAGATTGAAATGATTTATAATCAGATCATCCAATAATGATTTTTTTATAAAATAAAAAGAATGAAAATAATGTAATGATTATATGTTTATGCAACATACCAAAATGTTTAACTGGGATTGTTCATATTACAAAATCATGTTAGAAGGTCCTTAATTTGTTCAAAATCTTTGGAAGTATTCCAGACAGGATGAAGTTCAAATGTTTTTTTTTCCTATAGGGAATAAAGGAAAAATGTTATATAATACTTTCATGGGATTATATTAAAAGTACTATACTTTATACTAAAATTCATAAATACAAACGCTATTAAATAAAAGAATTAAAAATTGAACGAAATCCGTCTAAATCCGGACTTCTTTGAAGACCATCAGGTTTGGTGTTTATTAAAAATCTGTTCTAATAAATTTGCTTCAGTTTTGTTCTTAGTATGTAACATTTTCCGGTCATCCATGATTTTATTATTACGGCGTATTTGGCCCTTGTTACTTATATACAACCTTTCACATTAATCCATTCGAAAAAGATTTCCTTGATTAAAAAACTAGCGGCTTCTTGTATCTCCTCCACCATTTGACGCAAGTCGTATTCTAAACAAAGATCGTACAACAACAACAAAAAATCCCTTCCAAACACAATGTATTTCAGGTTGGATAATTCCAAAGCTGACGTATACCGAGGTACCACTGTATATGAAACCTGTATCTGATATCGGATTCGCAATGAAACAAAGGATTAAGTTGAGAAACTGTCGACTGATGAAGGTGGTTTCATCTTATCCGTCTCCTCTTCTCACCACTTATATATTTATTGATCACGAATCAATTAGTCGGTGATAATGTGTTGAGTGGTTCGCTTTTTCAAAGGCGTATCGATGACGAGGATTTGGCAGCTTTACTAATTGTACGATAAAAAGCGGCCAATTAACCTATCGCCGTATGTGTTCGCATCTTCGTAATGAATTCATCAATCAGAATGAATACATTAATCCTTTCTAAATCCTACTTAATTTATATGTGCCTTGTCATTTGTGTCAATAATTTATTTTATATATTCATACGTCCATTGTACTCGCATTTTATTGCGAAATTTTGCAATTACATTTCTTTAAAGTATCTTTAGTAATTAAATACATAATTGAATAAATTTATAACCATTTTCAAGTTCTAATAATATAAAACTTTTTAAAATTTAATTTGAATATTTCATTAAGTTTAATTTCGTGAATAAAAAACTTATTTAACTTCTTAGATGACTTTTCTTCCGTCTTTCTGATAACTTTACAAATTGATCTTTGAGCGAAAAATCTTCAGAACGGAATTATTTAAACTTATTCTGAAATAACCGTTAGCCAATACGGAAATATAATAGTCAAATATGTTTAAAAGTTCGTTTATGCACTCCATGTTAAAATTGATCCTAAACTAACAGCTGCAAACTAAATTACGCGCATTTTGCTTCTAGAGCAAGCAAAATGTGACATCTATCAAATGTCAGAACAGAAGTCCCTCAAAACAAACATAACGCTATCTACTTGTGCCAATATACCAATGTATAATAACTCAATACTTGGGAAATTATACTAAATGCACTCTACTCGTATTGTAAAATTCGTTTTACCCTTTGAATGAAGCTTAAAGTTAATTTTGATTGAGAAATTAGAAAAAGTTATATTTTTTAGTTTTTTAAATATTATTATTGTTGTTGTTGCAATAAATATTGTTTATTAATTAAAACAATAACTACAATTTTATTTTACAATACTTTCAATGATTGGGTACACAAATTTGTAGATAAGTAATAATTAAAAGGACGAAAACAATATGGATATAGTACAAACGGTTTCTGTACATTTGTTTTATTATTGTTGCATGATTTTCTTTTATTTCCTGTTTATGTAACCGTATCAAAAATATGATTATTATAATTGAAACCTATTTATATATTTTGATGTATTCGGTCGTGCATGTAATAGACCCTGGTATTATTAGGGTTATTTTTTGTGTTATATTGTAGTTGAAATTCATTAGAAGTAATATGGGGGAATATGAATGAGCAAATTTTAGGTATGGGGAGTGCGTGTGGCCAATAAAAATGATTAAATATTTTATAGCTGCAGCCCACTTGTGGCATAGCTGAAGAGATGATTGGTAATTTATGAAGTGAAGTGGAAGCTTTTTGCGG
>JAFMTC010000362.1:103576-117206 GCA_018845635.1 Nicrophorus orbicollis
ATGAAAACATTAGTAAATATGTAATATTGATTGAGAAACGTATATAAAACGATAATAAATATTTCGCGGCTAAGGAAAGTTAAGCAAGTTAACTACTTGGATGATGGTAGAACGAAAACTATTTACTAGTAAAAATTGACATGCTTATTCTAATAAACATTGACTTATTATTCCTCTATTAGCCATTCCTCTATTAAAGTTAGTTATATATAATGCAATCAACTTAAAGTCTAAAATAGCTATGTATCTAGTTAAAGTGATTTAACAAGATACAAATAACAAATTTGCGTTTAGCACTTGTCTTCTACGAAAGTAACCTAAGCGGTAAAAGAAGTCTTACTGTATATTTTCAAAATAATGATATTAAGAATGTTTCAAACATGCAGAATTAAATCAAAATTAAATGGAATTCACATGTTTTAAATAACTAAACAGGAAAAACTGTGTGCAATTTTTCATAATAGTATATATGTTTTTGTGTTTATTTCATTAACAATACTAAAGAATTTCATCCTTAAATTTTATAATTTATATCTATAAATAACTATACATTAATTGTATTAAATTTTATTGAACTTTTTCAAATGGTGACTTAAATAACAATAGAATAATTATACATACAGCAATAATGTATGTATGTAAAGTTACTTAATATTGTAATAAATAAAATGTTAAGCTTTATTTTATAACATTATCATTTACGTCAAAATGGGATGAATAGCTAATGATAAACTCGTTTGAAATCTTCAAAGTAAATAAATAACGGTCCACAATTTTATTTATGTTTGTCATGCTGACGTAAATCACTTATAGCCAAGGAATTCGAAAGATTTACGAAGGAATTATTATAAATGAGTTATAAAACTACATAAATAATTTATATCTAGTCAGTAGCTATGTATATGATATATTATTAATGCTTCCTTATTTCATCCTTAAGTAAATTTGTATAAATATGTATACTTGATTAACCACAAGGATGTGAAATTGCTTCTAAATTACGTGAAAACTTGCGATCATAAATAAAACTAAGAAATCTAGAAAAGAACAAAGAAATATGTATTTAATAATTATCTAACTTACGAGCAAAAAAACTTATGGACAATAGTCATTTGTAACAACATAATTTTCTTATTTTCTTCAATTAATTATTAATAGTAACATTTATAGCAAGAATAACTACAAAAAAATAAACTTAATACAATAGTAATAAAGAAATACAAAGAAAGAATGTTGAAAGTTGATTACTTCTATTTTTATTTCTCTTTCATTTGTAAGTAATTGTATATAGAGTTATTGCATAATAAATTGATTGTTTAATTATAAGACTCTTAATAGATCAGAATAATCTTTAATAAAATAAAATTACGACGTTTTTAATAACATATTTTTCATTCATTATTCATGGTTTCCCGCAAATTTCAGTAGTTTCGAAATAGTCTGTTTAATAATGCTAATTCGTAATGTTTTTCTCAAATTGTATACCTTCTGAGCTATTTTCTTTTTTTATGTAGTTACTTGAAGGATCATTAAGGTCATTGTAATGATAATGATACAGTTCGTTAGCAGCGTTTCTTAGGTGTTACATATATGTTTTTTTGTTGTAAAAGGCTGTAAATTTGCGAAGTGCAGTTGTGAGATTGTTTATTGTTTCGCGTTTGGTTCCGTTATTTTCGGACACCGAGAATGGCTGTTTGTAATGGAATAGTAAGTGAGTGAGCGTTGCTACCCGTTCTAAATCTGTCCTTAATGAGGCTATTAACTAATCACAGCGGTTGAGCATTAAACGCGATTGTTTAATAAACGATGCGCCCCCGAAATGCGCATCTGGCCATGGTTATTTAACACTCTGCCAGATTTTTTCCACACCGGGCCACTCATGCTGGAACAACACAAATAAACAGCTCCTCCTCCCTCTTTCGCTCACTCCAACACATGCAGTTCTATAGCCATATGCATACACATATAGATATATACATAGGCATTGACAGTTCATCAACTTTCACGCATCTACTTCCAATGGTTCGGAGCAGGAGCAGGATTCGAGTGGCAGCGAGCAACCACACCACGGCCACGATGCAAGAAGTGTTTATGTAACACTTGCCTGTTAATTGCTTGTTTAATCCGCAGCACTTTTATAGAGCGTTCCAGAAAGCACTGCAGACTTCAAAGCCATATACAATGGTGCCTCGCTGTTTCCAGTTCTCATAAATAGGGAAAAATGCTCATTGTTCAGCCATTCCCGAACACCTCATTAAAGTGAGTAGGTATGGATGTTACGTAATAGAAATGGCTTACTTGAATTACATTTACCACATTTTCAACATAATTAAAATAACAACATATAATTAGATTTATGGCCACTAGCCTTGTGTAGCAGTTTATTTGTTTTATTATTGTTATTTCGAATTTTCTATTATACTATGTAAATATTATTATTATAATGAGATTTGCAGTATCTTCAAAGTTATAACAATTTCAATTATTTTAAGCAAATAAAGTTCTAAGATTCAAAATATTTACCAGTATATCAGACTTTTTGAAATATTAATGTCTGTTCCATAATTGTATAACTTTTAATACAAATACAATTCTCAATTGATGTTTTTTTTTAATATGCCTTAAAGTTAGAAAATATTGTACCGAAATACTTCACATTTGACATTTTGACCTATGCGATTTCTTTAAAAAAAAGAAGATTTTAAAATTTCAAAAAAATAACAATAAATGTAAAAAATAATATATTTAATCACCGATTTTTCACGTCACAAATGAAGTTTCTTATTATACGGTTTACTTGATTAATCCGGTTTCGAACAGACTGGAATATTGGCGATTACTCGTACTAAGTGAGGTATTGTTATATATTTTAACTAGTACCGAGGTTATCAATAAACGTTAATTATAATCAATATTATAAATATAATTAGCCATAAAAAATAATAACGTAACAAAAATACTTGTCATTGAATAATGAGGATATATAGTTATGTAATGTTCGTATTTATAGCAGCTTAAACCGTATTGAAATGAGGTCGATCTGGCTCTAATTCATAATATTTACCAACAAGATTTGATATTAACATACATATGCTTGTGTCATAAAACAAAGATTTATTTGTTTTTGAAACGTATGAAATTTATAATTGGAAAAAAGAACGAGTCAATATCGTCTATTTGATATATAGTGTTATTCTGAGAAACAAAATAATAATGGAAAATAACAATAATTGATTAAAATATTATCGACATATTAGCAAAAAAAGATAGAATTACATGAAATTAAGAAGCAATTCCATTGGCTATTGGCCATAAAACATTTAGTATTTGCTTTTTTTATTTTGTTGACAAACTTAACATTTTCATTAGGGTTCTCAAATTAATCAATTTTGGTCAAAAGTCCTATGATTAAAAGGGCCTTTGCAACCGTTTATATTTTCTTTTCATTAATATAGTATGAATGTATTCTTATATTTATTTACTGTAATTTTGAGTAAGATTATTGTTTATATTTTTTAAGTTTCTAACAAATTGCCTTTCAAATTGAATTAAAAAATAATAAGTCATAAATCTGCGTTAAATAAATGATCAATTAAATTTAATTTATAAATATCATATATTTTAATGATAATTTGTTTTCGATGTGGAATGGTTTATGAGATAACTCAAATAAATCAAGTAGTGCGCATTTACAGTTTAATGGCTGTTGATTAGCAGCAATAAATATCCTTCTCAATCGGATAGAATTGAACCGATTATTGCCCAAGAAAATCTATTGCACAACAATAAAGCAAAAGCAATTAACGTATGTTGAATCGCTGCACTTGATTTGAAGGACTGAGCATGGCAAAAAGGGGAGAGGTGTGCGGTGTTACGCAACGGGTAACCTTATAAAGGTATTGGGCATTTGGGTCGGAATAAATGTATATCGTTTTTCAATTATCCGAGATTACAATTACAGCGAATAAATCATTTATGATACGAAGCATGAAATGGGCGCACATTAAATTGTAATGCCTTTCATTTCGGTATCATTGCAGCCAACTTATTAGGGGCCACAGACAACATGAACAACAAGAATAAACAACAACAAGAGCAACGCTTTGGCGTCTCTATTGCGCAACGAACCATTTGCGTTCGCATAAATCTATCGCCTTCTTGATTTTATTGTCTGGTCTACGCGTGATTTCCATGGTCTACCCAAATCCATTTGGCACATTGTAAAATTAGTCCGTGTACTCATCCCAGGATTAATTGCCACTATGCCGAGAGCGTAAACATTTGCTACATTAACTTGATTTACGTGCGTTGAGAAAAGAAGTACCGAAAGATAAATTCACTCCGCAGATGTCCCACAGCTAGTCTGCAAAAAGTATATCTAAAATAGGCTACATTTATTATACTAATACATATATCTGTAAAATTAATAATTACTCATTTATCTTACTGACAATGAATAAAGACATTTTCTTTATTCGTATTTAGAGTATAACAATAATTCCAAATGTAAATATAATTTATATTTTTTTGTTACTATCATGAATTAAGTGTTTTAGAATGTATAGATCAGTTTGATAATTTCAAAAGAGACTAAATTTTAATTGAACATAACAAAAGAAAATACATAAAAATGATTAGGGGGTTGGTTGTCACATGGGCTGGTTTTCCAACATTATTGCTATTCAATGTGAGAACTCATCACTTTGTGATAATCAACTAAAAACTGGGGTTGATTGTCACAATATTTCAAAATATTGAAATTTCAATTTGTTTTATATTATTATATCTATATTAATGTTTATTGCATATGTAAATATTGTTGTTTCTGTATTAATTGTTTTTTTAATATGCAGCCACTGGAAGGAAGGACATAATTATAAGAACAAGTTACTGTAGAGTATATGTATATATACACTCATACGGCATTTCGCTATACGGCCCTCTTCAATTAAGGCACGTTTTCGATTTACGGCCTAAAATATTTCGCCGTTATAGCAAAACATACTTTTTCTATGTCGATATATCTACATGTTGCCAATTCTGCGCAAGCGCAATAATTGATTCGTTATACGGCTTTTCACTTTGCGGCCAAGTTTCGTGGAATCTAGGCCGTACAGCGAGGTATGGGTGTACTTATAATTGGGAAGGATTATTGGATTTCGAGGGATACATAATTAGGAAGAATAGGATACATCGGATACTAAAAATACATTTAAGGGAAATGCAGAGGTATCTACCGAGGAGTGAAACAATTTTAGTTTTTGAATTCGGACGGTTATAAAGCGGGTTGTAAGAAACGACTGAGTTTGTAATTTATGTTCCATAACTTTATTCTTATAAACCGTAATAATAATATATTTTCATAGGTTTACATCAATGAATGTGTATTACAAAACACATATTCGGATAACGAACACATTAATGACACATTAGTTGAAGCTAAACAATGGTTCAGCATCAATTGGTTACTTGAATTAACTTTCAATTCTTTCGTTATTACTTGCTAATTACAGGCATTGACATAATGACATAAATAAGTCATAATATTATTATTACCATTATGAAGTCTTATAAATTTACATACCTGATTTATTGAACCAACATTGTAATTTGTTAATTAATCATATATTTACATTCTTATTGATCTTATTATTCATGCAAATATACTGATTTTAATTTATATATGATATTAAATTAATAAAATTTAAAATAAAATTCATACACAAATAATTATAATTAACAGCACACTTATTAAATTATAACAGAAGATCAGAACTAATGTAAGAACACCTTGCTTTCAACACTTAAGGAAAATATTATTAAATATCAGTCTTACCGAGGATAACAAACGTACAAAATTGAGATTAAATAACGGAAGTCGGTGGAATTCTTGACATAATGATGAATGTTTCACTCACATTTTTTTTTTAAATGCGGCTAACGATAGCGTGAAAAATATCAATTTTAGTAATGGATGTAGAAGAAAATCTCAAGATATAGCATATGAAATATTTTTGAAAGCATTATTTTTTTATGAATTCATGTCAAAATATTTATGACTAATATTCGATATATGAATATAATATAATATTTTATTTAAAAAAAAATAGTATAAGTAGTACTTGTAAATAAGAATATAAATTGTGTTGCTTCAAATTCTTTATAAATTTGTATTAAACAAAAATGTTAGTACACCCATACCTCGCTATAACGACCCTCTTCAATTAAGGCACATTTTCGATTTACGGCCTAGAATGTTTCGCTATAACGGCAAAAAAACTTTTTTTCCATGTCGATTATCTACATGTTGCCAATCGTTCGCAAACGCAATAATTTATTCCTTATACGGCTTTTCGCTTTGCGGCCAAGTTTTGTGGAACGTATCTAGGCCGTAAAGCGAGGTGTATATGTATATATGTATAATTTTTCGATTAGTCCAGTTCTAAACAGTTCGGAATATTGGAGAATCGAACTATGAAAGTTATTATAGTATGTGATTTTTGTTAAAATATACAAGAAATTTTAATTATGTACTTACATTGTTTTAAAAAAATATTTCAGTAAAATATCCGATTGATAAAAATGAACTAAGATAGTTTATTAATTATTAAATAAGTGAACTATGCAGTTTTGATGCTATTAGTATGCATTTTGAATAAAGTGTTCGAGTGTTAAGCAGCATACATAAAGATTGTTCCAAGTTATCTAATGATAAGCGCGAGAACGTGGCGTTGGACATTTGTGTAAATATTGTAAATCAAATGAAATTCTGGCATTTCTTGAAGAATTCCACACTCTCGCTCGAGAAAAAAAAAGAACCCACCTCAGGCACCGCCGCTTCATTTGACGTTTCCCTCAGCTCAGCTCGTCATCACCAGAGGACCATATTTACTTATGCCGTTCAGTCTTAAGTGTTTAAATATTTGATAGTATTCTCCCACGCGAGAATGGAAGGAAGATCACAAGATTATACACTCACGGCTCTTCCCTCCGTTTTCTCCTCTTCCTTCCATTCTCAACTTTCGGAAAGATCGTGCAAAGCGTGTAAAACGTTCGAAAGCGAGTCGTAATTTCAACCGAAAGTCTTTAACTATTAAGACATTTTAACAGTGCCCCAATGCCAATATTTTTGTTGGTAATTTCATCGTGTTTACCGGATCAATAGAAGTCCTAATAGTAACAACCTCAGCATGGGAATTAAGAAGTTTAGCACGGATGTGTTATTTAACAGCTGTTATGAGCGTGAATTGGTTGTTTGCCCAGGCGACTCGCTAAATGGACCAAGTAAAATGTGCAATGCATATTATTTACCCCCAGAACAGAAGAACTCTGTGTATAGGCTTTAATAGCCACTATAATGGATTTCCTCCATGTCTTGGCACCTATGACTCTTCTGGACGCATCGGACATATAAATCTCTCGAAATATTCCACATGCTCTCCGCACTCACTGAATGTATTTATAATATCATTTTCGCATTTCACACTGGACGTTTTCTTTCAAGGTTTTTTTACTTAAATTAACGACCTAGACAATTGGGTCGGATTTAATTAAGCGCTGCATTCACTTGCACACTTTTTTAGATTCATTTTATTTGTTTCTTCATTAAAATTTGTTGCACGCAACCACACATCCTTCAACCAACATTCTAACAGTTAATTCCAATTCCATCTATAAATACATATACTACTTTTTATTTGTTCTACTTTTATTTGTTCAATTTTCATCTTTTTATTTTCATATAAATAACTATTCTATTTATAAGTTATTCTCACCTAATCATTTTTAATTACATCTATTCTAATATAAACTTTTTAAATATTCTAACTTTATATTCAATTAATATTCGTAAAAGATTGGATTATTATTAAATCATATAATATTTCTTTTATTTTTAAATTAAAGAAGTTCAACAGATGATTCAATTCTGAATGCATTTAAAAATGTATTTAATTTTTATTTAGTTATTACAGAAAATTAATAAGCACATCATTTTCAATATATGTACTAAACGGTAGACATTTTTTTGTATAATTCTATTATGCATTAGGTGTTAATTACAATGTACTGTTACATTTGTTTGTACCTTTAGTATCGGTTTATTATTATGAAATTGTAGTTGTCTGTTATATTTTAGTAACATCGGTTTCTATGACAACCTAACAATAGTTGAGATAATAAACATTTATATCACACATACAGACGCAATACTTAAACAGTCACATAATGTCCGAAACTTGTTAAATGTTTAAGATGCTAACTTCTTAACAAACAATTACATTGCTTTCTAGAATATGAACTATTGAGATTTGAACCTGACATCTTTCGTATTGGATAATTATGTACTTATAGTTGTCCGTTAAATTACAGAAATAGGTTGATATATTTAACAAACTTTCATAACATATAATATGGTAGCAACACAATAATATTATCTCATAATTTTATTAATGAAATAAGTTGAGAGATATTGAAAGAAACCTCTCAATAAATACGAATATTGCTTTCTATAATGTTATTTATTAAAGAACGTATTTTATAACATAATATAACATGTGTTACTTATAATAAAAGACATAATTAAATGTAATGAGTAAAATTACTTGTATAAAATTTCGCACTTTCTAAATTATTTATTATATAAGTTATCATATACACTCAGATATAAATAAACATTCTTATAAATAAATTAATTCGCTGTACTAAAATTATTATAAATTATTCCTTAATTGAAAATGTACTTCTCTTTTCTTAATAATTTATTCAATTTCATTCATTTTCAACGTAAATTAAAAAAAAAGTAAAATAAGGTTTTACTTTGCATGAAAATTTCATTTTCAAAATTACAAAACTTCATAATTAAATGAATAAGAACTATATAAAAATGATTCGAATATTTTTTTTATTAAATCATATATTTTT
The DNA here is from genome assembly GCA_018845635.1 of Nicrophorus orbicollis. NCBI lineage: Eukaryota > Metazoa > Arthropoda > Insecta > Coleoptera > Silphidae > Nicrophorus > Nicrophorus orbicollis. The sequence goes on from JAFMTC010000362.1 coordinate 112,499, forward strand.
AGGTAGAATTAGTTAGTTAGATAATCAAATAAATTTACGGTATATTTGTTCAGCATTAAATTTATTAGTTATTTAAAATCATGCTGCAAATATATAATTTTATTACATTTACCGTATCATTAGCTCACATGAGTACTATAAAATACAACGAAAATGCAATAAACGTCAGCAATAAATACTATGAACACAAATCTTTACTGAACAATTTGTAATGCGCATACAAAACTAATTAAAATATTCAAAATTTTAGTGTAACTTCCTCTATTATATTATCCACATGTTATATTTTTTTTTACTTGATTTTTCATATATCAGTTATTTATAAATATCAGGATGAATTATTTTAGAATTCTAAATACGTGGAATTCATTGAAACAGATGTTTATAATTTGTATAAATTACGCTTTACGTATAAAATTAATAATTTGTCGTATGATGAGTTAATTGATTACAGATTTTAACTACTATTAAATAATTAATTGCAAATAATTGCATATGATTGCTTTAATAATAAGTTGCATTAATGCAAAGTCTGTGCAATTAATTAATTTTAACAAGGTTGGAAAATTGATTGCGTTTCTAAACGGAAATAGTAAATAATGCTTTAATTAGAATATTCTCTGTTCTATTATTAAAATATTTAGTAATCATTTTTTTAACTATAAATAAGACGTAATAATCGTTTAAATGTCATATTAATTTTGATTGTTTATTAAACAAATTTTTGTAATAATTATTATAATGTATGATATATATCAGAGATTGGTAGAAAAATGTTAACAAACACATTTTTTGTATTTACACAATACGTACATTCGACATTTAAATAAGTAAACACTGGAACAGTTTTTGAAGACTGTGCATTCTGGATGATCTGCTGCGTTTGGAACTTCAGCTCTTAGCTTTTTTTGTATGGTACATAAATGAGACAATTTTGTATTCGTTATTAATGAACTTTAACCAAAGAACTAGGGTATCCTCAAGGGTATTGTTTATAACAAAAAATTCTCCATATGTTTTCGAATTTAAATTCTCTCATACTTTGACATAATTATATAGTTTATGATATCCTTTACAAAAGCTAATTAAAACCTAAATAATGAAAAATGTAAATTACTTCAACAAAATATGTTAAATATAGACATAATTATCACTAATGACATTAAATCTAGTTAAAGAGTAGATTTATATCATAAATAATGTAATTCATAATACATATTTCAACAAACAATTTAATAAGCCAGGTATGGCGCAGATGGGACCGTGTATGATGATTATCTGGAGGTATGTTAATTTGCGGTTAGTTTATCATATGTTTTAAGCATAACAAATGATATTTATATGCGTGTGGTTTTGAATTAAATTTCCAAGATTTTTGGTAACTGATTCTAATTTAAGAAAAACAAAATTTCTTATATTCGAAATTTGATTAATTCAACTTTTGTAAACTTTCAGTAAACTTTTGTCAACTTTCAATAAACTTTCAGTATTTTTTTTGGATAAGACTATAAGTTTATTAAGATATATAATGCAGAATAATATTAATTTTAAAAATGAATTAAAAAATGTGAATAAGCACAAATATCTGGTTTCCAATAAAACTGATGAACAAAATCGGTCTTTGTGAGGTATTTCTTTCTTTGTATTTAATAAAGATCAAAATTAACAATGTTTTTCTTCAATTCTATATGAACAATCACAATAATATCGGGGACACTTTGAAATCGGAATAGTCGAGGAATTTAAAACCGCCTAACAATAAAATGTTCAAAAGGACATTTCTTGCACAAAGGAAAATCATATCATGTTTGTATAAAAAGGACATACATTTGTATCTTATAATATAATTAATTTGGATTTTAGTAAATTAATAATTAGTTTATTTTTACATGTTCTAAACTGTAATATAGTCTATCTGGACTGATCAAATCCGTACTAAACGAGATATTTCTGCATGTTTATTTTTCATACGTGCTCGGTAATAATCAAAATAAATTCGGGATATGCTGCATATATCTTTTTTTATTTACTGAAAATATAAATTACAGATTTTTATATTTAAATTGTGTATAAACAAATGCATTTTCATAAGTTTTAGAATTATTTATTTTTTATGTCAATTTATGGTCTTTGTAATGAGAAAATTTACATGGATACTATTAATATATGTAATATTTCTATTTATTAAATTAGACATCAATTAACTCTTAATGTAATGTAATATTTCTATTTCTTAAATTGGACATCAACCAACTCTTTTATCTAAGTGTATAGTTTGAATATATTTGTAATTGAACTGAGAAAATTGGATTAGAGGGTATAAAAACCTCGTTCAATAGTCCTAGCTCAATTTGAACCAATAAAGATTTGGATTAGATTTGCATTACATCACAATTCCATTCAATTAGAATATGCGACAAATATTGCTTAACTTATCAAATATTAATTACTTGTAAAAAACAGATGGATTTATCAAGAGGTAAAAATCTTGCTTAATCATTTCTTTCTTTTACTTTTATTCAAGAGAAATGCGAGAAGAACAACTTCAACTTCAATTTTGTTGCTGACCATAAAGATTAAAACCTGGCGGTCTATCGTGCCGTATCTAGTAAAATGAGCACGAGAATTACACTTTTTTTCTGTTTATCGTTAAGATGGTGATTATATGGTTTAGAAAGAAAAGGTGCTCAAGGTGTGGTTGAATTTAATAATGTATGTATATAATATTTATACCGGAGTGAGAGGAAAGCCTATCTCTCGGGCAGCTCTCGCAGCACGGCAATAATTATAAAAGGGAATGGGCAAAAATATAATATCATAATTATATTCCCTGGGTCCACGCTGTACGTACTATGGGTGTGTATGTGTATATGTATATGAAGTCGTAAATTGACCTACCACACAATTTCAATTACCGATGGCCGGGGACTCATTGTATATATTAAAGATTATACCCATGTAATAAGTTAACGTGACGCGCCGCTAACTCGAAATTAATGCAAAACATGAAACCGGAGAGGACGAAAACATTATAATTTCCATTCGGTTCCGGTCACTCATTTTATGCTAACTTCACAACATTATTATATATATACATATACCCACACACAGACACAGTTCGATCTTTGCTGCATGAATAACACTTGTTTGTTTCACTTGAGAAAAACAAAATGGACCGGAATAACCGTTCTGTTCTCTCTTGCAAACTTTAATTACAGTAAATGCAACATATGCTTCCTCATTATATTTTACAAATATCTTGTACCTTATTATTTTAATCTATTAATAAATACATAAAAACCTCTCACAAATCAGTTTCGATCAGTGCTAATTCACTGTTAGAAAAATTTAAATTAAACATAATATTAACTGTATAGAGAAGATAAACCTTTTGTCTATTGCAATTTGCAGCAAAATAATTTAACTTTTCTACGTATTTCTTAATTACTTTTGTACTGAGTTTATAATTTGTTGTAGTTGATGCAATAAATATTATTATTATATTAATTGTATAATATAAATTCTTTAAAATTGGTATTCAAAATATATTTTTTTATACATAAATGATCGTTAGTTTATAAAATCCACTCATGTTTATAAAATCCTCGATTTGTGCGGTTTCAAACATTGCAATATTGGCAAATCAGATTACAGATTGCTATGCGAGGTATTGTTGTAATTCGATACAAAACTTTATTAACAATAATATTTGTTAATTGCAAACAAAAGAATGATAGTTTTTCAAACTTATGAACAAAAATTACTAAATGACTGAAATTCTTTAATACAAATATTTTTTTTTTCGAACATGATGAATGAATACCTTGAATTTATTGAGAATAAAATTAAGAAAATTGTAATAAAACAGTAGATTAAAGATGAACTTTTTAACAAGAAGAATACGTAACTTAAATGAAAACACTAGTTTATTATTTAGATATTATATATTTATGAAAAAGAAAGTAAAATATGTACTAAAAGAAAAAGCAAATAATGGAAATAAGCAAAATTGCTTAAATTAAATTAACATATATGTATAAAAACGAGAAGCACTCTCTTATTTTTCATATTTTAACAATTTGGTTCTATTGTACTTACTTTTTATAACTTGTATAATTGAAGAATTTGTAATTGTATTTTCTAGAATAACTAATACCTTATTATTAAATCTATAGAAACATTATTATTATTACTTATTTTTATTGCACCAGTGAACAACATTCAAATAATCATTAGAAAAAGAATATAAAAGTACTGCCACCGCTGCCAAAGGCTATAGAGTCTATAGTATAGACCATAGATCTTTCTGTCATTACATTTTAACTACATCACTACATTTTAATTGGCTTTAATCAGGACTATCGACCTAAGCCTTAACTATACATTTTTATTGATTTTTGTTATATTTTTTGTTGTAATAATAAATAATACTATTATTAAGATTGCTAAATCTTTTTCAAGTCACTAAATAAATGTATTCAGCAATACAATTTTTTTAATTTTCCAAATAGAATACACCCATATTTCGCTATGCGGTCGCTCTTTATACGGCATTTCGCTATAACAACAATTAAGGCACGTTTTCGATTTACGCCCTAAAATGTTTCGCTATAACGGCATAATCGATATATCTGTTGCCAATCTTGCGCAAGCGCAATCTTTGATTCCTTATACGGCTTTTCGGTTTGCGGCCAAGTTTCGTGTAACG
>JAFMTC010000362.1:168965-194881 GCA_018845635.1 Nicrophorus orbicollis
GCAGTCCGCCCGCCCGGATCGCATCCGACCCATCCACTTCCGGGTCCCCCTTGTCGGACTTCCGGTGGCGGCTGCGACGGCGGCAGCCTCACATCCAGCGCGCCTCTGCCACCATAAACAATACGCACCACATCGCATCCCATCCCATCGAGTCCCTTACCGTCTACCAAGAAAATCGGACGCGTACTTAAGTCCTGTGCGCGCGCGCGCTTTCTCACTTCGCGCGACCGACCAATCACCACCAACAATACCCATTCGTATTTTCAACAACAAAACGACACACCGTTTTCGCCGTAGCTTTGTTTTCCCTCTTCTCAACTTTATTTAATTTACTTTTGTCACTTGCTTTATTTCTTTCCTTATTTTATTTTTTTGACTTCTTGTTTGATCTATCGATAACCATTTTCCGAGCGTAACAGAATGTACCATAAACTAATCACACTCCATCCTGATTCAATCATCGAAGCGCGGCTTACTATAGCGTAAATCAATACGGGGACAAACAACAAGAACAACATCAACAACATCATAAGTGCGTGTTCATTAGTTGTTCATGTGCGGAAACTCGGCCTACCAAAGCGGTGCAATGTCCGAAAAATGAGAACTGTCATAACGTTGGTGGTGATTCTTTTCTCATCTTTGAATTTTAAATCATGGTAAGCTCAAAACAAGTCATTTATAACCAATTAAATAAAAACATTGTCATTTTACATATTCCACTAACAACATTCAAAATCTGTATTTACCACACAAATTAATACACAATAATATTTTTTAATAAAATCTATGAAAAAATACATACTACACAAGAATTCAATAATTTATAAGCATTTTCAAATAAAATACATACAAATTATTTGTTTCTTGTAGTAAAATATATAATAATTTGCAACTGTAAACTAAATTCTAGATCTTCTAATATACATATTAATATCTAAATTACTAACATAAAATACTACTAAAATTTTAATTAAAAATTATAAGAATAGTGTACTCTATATAGTTTCGATAATAGATATTTTAATTAATAAGTTTTACTAATTAAATTGTTTAATTGCATTAAAAGTTATACATAAAATTTGTCCACACCTCTCAGAATAAAAGGTCCTACAAATTTTAAAGTATAATAATAACTCATTCCTATTAAAAATATACAATTATCAAATATTGTCTATTCAAAATATTGATTTCAATGAACTCGATATAATAACTAACCTATGGTCCATACCCCTTTGCAGCAATAGCATTATATTACACTTTTATTTCTTTGTATTTAGTTATTACTATTGAGATCATAGTTTTTTTTGAAATTGTTGTTAAATAAATGTTATTATTAATAAATTCACCTAAATTGGTATTTCCGCTAAAGTTAAAATAAAATTACCATATGTGAGGTAAATTGTTCTTGTAATGTTGTTTAAATTTAGCACTTTTTGTTGAAAATAATGAACTCTCAATATAGCAACTATTAAGTTTTACGAAAAACAATTAAAACACTTTATAATTGTAATAATAATAATTAATATTGTTATACTTTTATCTTTTAGGGTCAAAATATGTTGCTTCATTTAAAAATATAATTTTAAATTTCACAATATATAAATTAAGCATAATAATAGTAATTTATAAATTACGTCGTATTTACTTACATGCTTTAACTTTTAATTAAAAGAATATATTTACTAAATCAGTTTTCGGAATGATTCTATTTAATTTAATTATAAACTCAAGTTGTTGTAATATCCCTTTCCTTCGGTTTATTGAATCTATAATTAAAATAGTTTATCACTTCAACGTAGAACGAAATAGAAAATAATTAGTAATTAATGTCGTTTTCTATGACTTTTGGCTGTTTTAATTTATTTATGGACTGAATCCAATTAGAAAGTGGATGTAAATTAAATATTTTATATGGCATGGATATAATGAAGAGAATTAGATGTGTTATTTAAGATCAGATGCAACTTTGCCCCACTTGTATAACGTAAATAGAATAGAATGTATTTTATATTAAAACAATATGAAAAGTATTATTTTATATTAGTTAACATATAATAAATTACAATTAAAATAAGATTGCTTCAATAAATTTTATATGAAGAATAATGAACATCTTCTTGAAATAAAATTAATGAATTCAGATTGAAAATATGTTTATTTACTACTTATTAGTTAAATATTGAATATTTTTATATATATTTTTTAAGAATCCTAAAAAAAATATTTATTGTTCGTTTCTTTTTGAAACATGCTTATTTTTATTACTATTTTCTATAATAAGTTCTTGAAAAAATACGCATATCGTTTAATTAAAAGTGAAAATAATTGTAGTTCGATTGATTTCGATTTCTCCGTATTTCAATCACATATAACATCAAACAGAAAATCAGGAGTATGGAAATAATGATTCTGTTTACCTTTACTTTAATTAGTTTAATTGATTTCTGGTTTTCATATTTTTTTCCGTACTACATATCAGCATGTTCCAGAACTTGATATAAAAAAAATCTTCCAAAGATCATTTTATTTTAGTTTTGTTAGAAAACTGCATTTTTCGAGCACGTATTTCCTTAACTTGAATTACCATACGCATGTAATAATTGGCACAATTATGAATAATTTAATTTATTCCAATATTAATTATAATGATTATAATTATCGCAATAAATGCAAGTGCATAAATACGAATGACTAATGCTATTTACAAAATCTAGTTAATTACGTTGTTCTATTTATATATATATATCTAAATGCGCACAGTTTAATTTATAATACTAGTAATACGGAATTTTCTAAATTCAAGTAATAAATTGCATAATTTAGTGTAAATATTCATCAGACAACTTTTTATTTGTTCTGCAAATGTTATTTTGTGCTTATTGGTTGATATGTAAAAATGTGGGAGGAGTTTCGGCGGACCTCGAATGTCTCGTTTTATTTTTATTTCAAATTTGGGTTGGGTATAAATATATTTTTGTAATAAATTACGTGAATTCGAAGAGCATAAATACGTTCTTCCTTTTTTCTCTCATTCTCTCATTGACAGACTTAGTCGAAATTTATTATATTTACGTAAAGTGACGTGCACTTTTTATTGTTTTACTGTCACTTCGTGGAATATTTCAGGTGTTTGATTTGCTCACGTCTTTTCCAAGAATAACGTATTTGTGCTTATTAAATATCGGTTTACTCTTATTGGTAGAACGAAATATGGGTGTTCTTTTTTGAAAATTATGATTTATTTGATTTTGTTTTGGGGTTTAACGAATGCATAAAATCAACATCTCTGTTTGACATGATCTTAATTAAAATCGACATAATATTTAGACCATAAATTTTCATTTCTGAAATTCAAGTAGTTTGAAAACATACATTAAATTAACTTGAAATATGCTTTTTTTTAAATCCCGAATTCATTTCATAAATCAAAAATCCAATGATAATAATAATATGTATTGCAACAACAATAACAAAATAGTTAAAACAATAAAGAAACATACGTATAAAGAAGAAAAAAGTAAATTCCAAAAGCAGCAAAGAATTATTGACCATGAGACTGACTTTCTGCATTTAGCAATCATATTATTATTGAAAAAACGTTCATACTTTTTTAAAAATATGAGGATTTTCAGGTATATATTTTAAAAAATAACATAAAACTGTTGTACTAGAAATAAATGTATGCTTTTGACTGGTATTTCTCAATCTTTTGTTGTACAACACATCAAATTTGTTTGTACAACAACCCAATTTATTACTAAAAAAATACAACGCAATTCAATTTTGGGATGCGATTTAGAAATTGTGAGACATTGCTTTAGACATTAAGTTTTTCAACTACGTCATTTATGATCAAAACAATATATTATCATATTATTATTTCAACATTGGTTATTGGTCCAAATTCGGTCAAAGGGCTAACGATGCAGGTCTTTCTGCCAATATTATTATATAATACTCATTAAATTATTATATTTATACTTCTATATAAAAGTAAATTTGATATTTTAAAATGGCAATAAATCTGATTTAATTAGATTTACGTGGTTATAATTTATACATGTATAATTATGTAGACATGTTAATAATTGCATAAAATAGTACTTTGATAATTCGATTATACATACAAGTGCAAATATTGCTTACTATTGAAATACTAATTTCATAATTGTTGTTTCAATATAATGAAATAATTGTCAAAAAAAACATGTAAAAATTACTATTTTCGTTGGGTTTTATTTATAATATTACAGTTTTGTTTTCCGTATCAGTATTTCACTAAAGATATTATTAATATTTTAACAAATTATATTAAAACAAACATTAATAGAAGTAATTACAATTATTATTTAAAAATATTACTAAACATATTTTACGAATTTAGTTATAATTATTTAACTATTTTTTATCAATTTGAACACATATATTTATACAATTTACCTTTGAACAGCATTATTGGATCCCTTTCAGGAATTGCCGGTAGTGAAATTCATGTTTTTAAACTGATATTTTTAGAAACAGAATTTTAATAATCAGAGTGTAAATTTAAATCAAATGACCAAATCTTACAAATATTTTCTTTTTTCAAAATAAACCATTTCGCCTTTTGCTAATAAGAAAATGTTTGTTTTATGATACTAAATGAGAATTGAAGCCAAGTGATTAAGTTGAAGTGAATCATGAAACTTTCACATCTACTAGTGAATTTTTATTAATAAAACTCACTGTAATTGCTTTTCATAAACCTATGTAATAAAAAAAAACCGACAAAATGTCAATTAAAAGCGTGTTGAAATCTGTATGAAATAATAGGAAGGAAGACATTATGTAAAGATAGAATTAACACCATAATATTTTATTTTACACAACACCAAATTTCGAATGCCAGAATTGAATTGATTAATGCACAAATATTATAAATTTTCAGAAATTATTGATTATTTTTATTGGAACATTGATGAAAATAATACAACATTCATATATAATTATGAGAAAAAGATAACCATAGGTCTCTTTCTGCCCGGAAAATAAAACTTATGTGCAAAATATGATAAAAAAAATATAATACGACATATTATAATACTATAGAAATGAAAACTTCTTTTGAAAAGTAATTAATTAATTAATGATTTTTTGTGAAAATGTACTATTTCTAAACACATATCATTATGTTCGGTTTTTAACTTTCTATATAAAGTATTCGAATGTGAGATCTTATTATATTTATTTATTAAACCATTGGTCAAAATTGGGTTATCTGTCCTTTTATTACATTATTATATTTACTTTTTTGAACATTTTCGTTTAATCTTAAAAATAGTATTGATTTAAACTGCATGGTCATTGCATTATTTATACAGTGATATGATGTACAATACATGTGTTTTCATCCAATAGGAGTATTTCTTGTCTGCCCACGCAATTTTATATACAACGATGGTAGGTTCAACCAGGTTTCCAATGCTACGATTGGAGTGGTTATTGCCGCTCCAGTAAGACTTCAGATTGCTTATCTTAGTAATTGATAGAGAAGACCTACGTAATTCCAAATATCCGATATCCAAACTATCCCTTTGACAATGCCTCCTATATAATATAATATACATAACGTATGGAACATCCAAAATTTATAAAAAGTTCATGTTATAATTGTCTTTTCAATATTTATTTTTGCACACTTTAACTGTATATTGAATTATATATGAAAGTAAATAATTTTAATCGACATTATTATATAAATATTAGAAAAATCTATAAATAATAGCAACAATCACAAGAAATAATGCGAACTAAAAATAAAGGAAATACAAATAAAAGCCCAATCTACATTATTATAATATTATCAATAATAAAAATAATAATTAACAATAAATAATATAATTAGATGTTCATTATTCAATAATTATGCATCGAATTCCACATAATTTTACTAATGAATGAGCAACTTTCATAATCAAATTGAACAAAATTATATAATTATATTAAGGAGAATAATTGGAGTACTTTCAAATATTTGCAATTGTGTAATGGCATATCATTTTCTTCAATCATATCCTCAAGATTTGTTGAATAATAGATGCATTCTACAGCACCAATTCCTCATTTTTGTATGCTTGCTCAAAAAGACATTAATCAATAATAACTCGAGGTGTAGCCAGTGTGTACAAAGCGTATTATACTCATACCCTTTAGCAAGGGTAATTATGCAAATTACATTGAATGCAGCCAATTACTTGATCAGCTTGAGTTGAACTTCTACGCGAATAATATTTATTTTAATACATCGCATTGGCATGGATATATGGATGACATAATTTCAAATTTAAGTATTATTATTTCAATTGTTTTTAAAATATTAGTATTTATTATAATTATCTTTTTTAGTTTAATACGGATTCAACATATTTCGATTTGAAGATAACAAAACTAATAATTGAGTAAAGTAAAAATAAATTCTAATAAATAAATAAAGTAAATCTTCCAATCGAATCTTTTTTCTAGTTATGTTTATTTTTAAGTCCTTCGATCTTGATTAATCTTGCAACAAAGAGTACGGGATACCGACAACCCGCACTATACGAGGTATTGCTGTTCTGAGTTTATTGCGAAATATTATATAATTTTCATACAAATACTATATAATTAAGTAAATTGTTTATATTATTATTATAACAAATGTAAAAAAATGATTAAAACTAATTTGCATCTTAAATGTATTAAGCATACAAATGTACTGAGTTTGTTTATATATTCAATTACAATTTTATTTTTCAACAATTATGTAATTATGTTGCTCATAAATTGTATTAAGTTTCTATAAAACCTTTGAAGAATTAAATTCCGCAAGAAACTATTTCAATATTCAATTTGAATTGTAAATTGACTTGCAATTGGTTTGTTATCAGTTAAATACTTGCCGTGTATGAGAGAATGAGAGTTGCGTAAGCGTAATTGCGTGTAATTTATATCTGAATAAAGTCACTTTACTTTATTGTTGTGTATAAAATCGTTTCCTAAGAGAATAGTAAAATATTTAAATAACAATTCGACGTGAATCGCAATGAATTGCGTAATACTGTTCGCCGGTTTTGCAGTAAATCGTTTGCATGCATGAATAATACAAGTTTGTAGATGAAGCGATTAGATCGGAACGTTCGCCAAGTTGATTGTTGTTACAAATAATTAAATAAATCAATTTGAGACTATCGAAGTCACATAAATTGCGTAATAAAATAAGCGAATGTCCGGTTGCTGGGAGAAGGAGGAGAGGCGAAGAGAGGAGATCTGATGGCAGGAGGAGTGTGCGTTCTAAACAAGCTGAATGCAACGATATGTAAATAACGTTTAATTTAAACAATTATATTGGCTGTATTTTAGTAGGCAACGTAATTTATTGAAATGGTCTACGGATAAATATTCATGCCTGACTAAATTAGGTGTACGGCAAAGAGCGTTTGCAAAACGAGAAGGAGGAGAATCGCAAAAAGACATCCACTTCGTCCTATATATAAATATAAATTGTCATTATCAATCTCAATTTGTTGAATACATGCATGTAAATGTTGAGTGCATCGATTAACGTTCAGATAAGTCGATCAATCTGCTTTCCCTGCTCTCGGATCAATCTACAAGCCACAAGGAAGCAGCCATAAAGTTTAACCTTTACAAGAGTGTATTTGGTTCATCTGCCATTACCGATGGTAATTTATGTAGGATTGTGAAATGACCGAAAGGACATGTGAAACGATTCCCAACGAGGTTCCCAAAAAAAAGTATGTGTATCGAACGAAAAGCATATTTATGTTAATCGGGGTGGACAAAGTGATGTTCGATCGAAATTAGTAAATCGCCAAGTAATTGAATTTAATTTGTCAGTTTGGGTAGTGGAAGATAACCAGCGTAAATCTGATACCAGAATGAAGAGCGGACTCGGATGAACAGCAGAAGAAGTTTAAAAAAAAAGACGAGAAGAGGAGACGAAGAGGAGAGATAAATAATATAAAGTGAGGCACTCGGTATCGTCGCGTTTATCAAGAGAGTCCCATGACGTCCGTCGGTCAAGTAGCGAATGATAGAGAGGCTCACATGCGTCACTAATTAGTGAAACAAAGACGGGGAGAAATGATTTAGAGCTATGGCATGAATTTTATTCGCTTCGGCTATTTTCCCACGTGTGTCCACACATTTTACATGTTAGCATTCTTCTGCTGGAATGCCATCCAGCTCCAGATTATCGAAGGCCCCGTCATTTTCTCTCTCTTCTTTCGTATTTCTTTTACCACATTTTTTATCCATCTCCTTCCTCCTCCTCCTCCTACTACTCCTTCTTTTATTCTGTAATGCATTCACCCACCCCGAACATAATTGAAATCTTTTTGCTCTTCGCAGGGTTTTCGGCAAAATCTCCAATCTGAATCAGCAAATGGCCATGCAGTCGACGCTGCCCATAGCCTCGATCTTTGACAATACTGTCTGCAGGACGATTCCGGGCTTCACCAAGTCCCAGCAGGAGCTGTGCTTCAAGCAGCCAGACGTCACGGTTGCAGCACTCCAAGGACTCCAGGAGGCTATGTCCGAGTGTCAGCACCAATTCCAAACGCACAGATGGAACTGCTCCACTTTAGCCAACAAGCAAAACCCCTACACCAGTTCCATTCTGAAGAAAGGTAAGTGGCCGCAAATGCAACCAATAACACCACAATAATCGATCGTATATTTGCAAAGGAAATTACGTTTAGACATAAAGAATTTCCTGCAACTCGTTGCATAATTAACTCATTCTCTCTCTCCTTTATTCTCAACATTAGTGGAATTACTATTTATGATCACTCGATTTCCTAAACGCCGCTGATTTGCTCGATTTACGTTAGTCATTGGCGTTTCAGAAACTATTTGCAAATTAAAGTGGCGAACAGTAAACAAAATACGTATCTGTTCTTTTATTAATTAAAACGCATGCAATTTCAAGGAAACGATACATACGTGCAATTTCGAGAATTGCACAGACAACATGTGTCCAAGTTACTATGAGTAATCGTTTATTTCTTATATATTTTCTAGGATTCCAAAGATCAATAATAATTTTATATAAAATTCAAATATTTTAAAATCTATATATTCCGCAAATGATTAACTTCGTTAACTTTATGACTTTACAAATTTTTGAAAAGTACTGCATATAATAATTATATTTATATGATAAATCTACAAATATTACGGAATTGTCCAATATTAAGAGAATATTATCAACAAACTAATTATAAATAGAATGTTTATATTGAATTTATGTTTAACTATTTCATTAAACATAATAATTGAGAAACTCAAGAAAATATACTTATAAAAAAATATGAAACAAACATATTTTTTTATTATGATATATTTGAAAATATATATGATAAATCATAAATTAAATAAAATATCATAAATTACTACATAATTAATTCATATTAATCACGTATTTAAATTGTATTATATAATTTATGTAAAATAATCTATAAAAAGGCAGTAAGTCTTACGGTCAATAGCTTTTTGTAGCAATGTAATTTTATTATTCTTTTGTATTTATTTTTCTTGTATTAAGTTTTTTGTAATTATTATTGCAATAAATATTATTAGTATTATTAATTTTTATTAGTAACAAAACAGCAGTCGGTAAACAAGATATTATTTTTTAAATAATATTCAAGCTATCAACTTTTATACTCATTTTTAAATTAGTTTTTTAAACACAATTATATGGTCATAAAGGTTAGTCTTTGCATTTAGCGGAAACCTCGTTTTTCTTACGATTTTTTTAAAATATAATTATTATTTAAGACTAAATTCTCAAATTACAACGCAAATTCTTCAATATCCATTCGAAAAATTTTCAAACTCCCTTAAAATACTTAAAACATATCGGTTATGACTAATTCTTATTTCACAAATATTTCATAATAATAATAATTTTAAAGCAGTTTATAGCCCTTTGCAGCAATGGCAATAATTGTATTTACGTTTCTGTGTAATTGCATAATTTTAGTTTGTATTATTTCATGAAGTTGTTACAATAAATGTAATAATAAATATTAAACATTTTATATGAAAGATAAATATTGCAGAGAATTAAGATACGTATAAACATAATACACACATTTTGATAAATTTTATTAAACATTAGCCCGTAAGAGTTTTGGTAAATAGGTGGTTTTACAAACCCTGCTTATAAAAAAAATAGTTAGAGAATATTAAATTTGTGATAATATAAATAATTATTCATTAATTTACTTTGAATATGGGAATTGATTAACTTCCATTTATATACATAATATGATTTAATAAAAACATGCATTAAAACGTAAATAAAAATTAAGATTGATTTTTGAAAGATAAGTATATTTTCATGAATAAAACTAGTCAGAAATTTGTCAGGGAATTTACCTTGATTAATATGTGATAGTGATAGTGATTATTTTATTATAATTGAATGAACAAACACTAAAATTTTCAATATATATTTTAGCATTGTGATCAATAGTGGATGTATATCATATAAAATGAGATTTAAGAGTATTATAGTGAATAATATATTTGTTAAATTTGAGTCAGAATAGCAGCACATAATACACGTCATTTTTTTGCTATAGAAAAGGTAAAAACTTTGCTGTAGGTCTTTGTATCATAACAATATACACTATTATTATTTTATATACACTATTATTCGACTCAAAAGAGTTATCCCCATAATAATTGAAAATAGAGAAAAAGCGACGAATACAATAATAAAGTAATAATAACTATGAACATAGGCATGAAGTGAAAAATGCATAGATAATTTCCTATTCCGCTCCACCCTCTTTTTATTACTTGTGCATTATTCTAAGCTGGTTATATACGTGTACCTTTCCGGTCTTCTTCATCCATCGTCGAGTGTATCTAAACGCCGTGTAAGAGACATCGCACATTCTGTATAGAACGACAGGGATCACCTGTATTGGTAAAAGTCGTAAAGCTATTACAAACAATTATGTTTGGATGTCAGTCAAGCTGTCCCGTCCTGTCCACTGTCGACCAGGCAGACAAATAATATAATATAACGTCCACCAGTTTACCTACCACAAGAGATGCCATCTAGGTATAGAGACTTCACCATCAATTGAGATAATATGTCAAACTATATTAATGACCAGTCACTGAAAAAGAAAAACATGGAAAAAGGAAAGAAACAATTCGTTACAAAAAAAAAAGAAATAACTTGTCATTGCTCAGATTTTGGTGTAAATTATCAAAATTGTTGAGTTAAAAGTTTTCAAATTTATGATTTTGTCTTTGAAGTTTATGATTTTCGACATTTAATTGATAACTACAACAAAGCAAGGTGATGATTTGGATTAAGAAGGGAGGGTGAATTCCTGGGGCCGATGCTATACAGTATCTATGTAGATGATATCTATTTTGTGAAACAATATATATGAACGCAAATGATGTGTGTATGTAGGGACCGTAGTGGATCAACAATGTTGATTTAAACAACTTGGAATTGTGGTATTAAAGTAATTTGCTGATACTTAATGAAAAAACTAACTATTTAATAATAAAAAGAAACTTAGCTTAGAAATTCACAATAAATCTATAGAAGAAATTGAATATATCAAATACATTGGCCTAACAATAAAATATAGCATTGACGAAAGCGATAGTGGCAACAATTAGAGCATTATATAAAAAAGAGCAACTGTTAAAAAGGGCTATTGACCAAAGGTTTATCCCTTGCATTCTACCTTTACATTCTTATTATTTGCAATTGAGAATTTTTGTTTTTCCACTTTTTCCATTTTATTTCATTTTCTAATTCTCAAACATTTTAAATTATTTGATTACATTACATTAAGACTTCGACGAGCAACAATTGTAGTATTTGATTTTTTTAAATTTGTTTCATTATTATTATATAAATATTATATTTTGATTTTATCTGTTTGTGACTGTTGCAATAAATATTATTATTTAATTTAAAATAAATACACAAATGAAAATATGAAAGAAAAAAAAACATATATACATAAAATTTATTATTAAAATAAGAAATACGTTTTTGCCTTTCAGAATAAATCAAGAACTTATAAAGGATTGACTGTGACAACTTAGTTTGCGACATAAATAATTTTAAATCTGGATTAATGTAGCTTATCAAAAATAGTTAAATCGTATTAAAATGCAATGAATGTCAACAGTAAATTACTTAGATTATATGATATATTTATTGGGTTACCAAGAAAAGCGCATATTTTATCTGCTCTAAATGTATTTTAAATACGACATTTGACCAAACAAAAGGTAAAGAATTATCGGTGTTAGAGATATGAGATGGGACGTGATTCAAATGCGTTTTATGGATTGGCATTAAAATGAGAAGGTGTAAGGTGATCCCAAATGATTCACTGTGTTATGATGAGTCATTTATTGAAGAAAAATGCAATTCATAATGTTGCTTCATAAAATTTGCTACACAGTGACAAATGTATTTTTAATCTAATTTTATTAATGATTAAAGTCAAAGATTAGGCGAACAACATCATTTATATAATAAATAATGTGATTATGTGGACAAAGAATTATTTTAATATTTCTATTGTTTATGGTATTTAAACTTAATTTTCTAATTTAGGATTTAGTTATTTTTCTGAGGTAGATTTTTTTCCTTTGTTATATGCATTTAATAAATTTGAAGCATTGGGAGTGAGAACAAAAGTCGAGAGGATTGTGTTATGAGATTTATTACGATTTATGTAAATGTCTGGTGGGAAGGCAGAGCTCAGGCTTTAAATGGTTTTCTTGTATCGGGGGCATTGTTGGCTGACAACGGAAATAAGTAGCAATATATTTGCAAACAATACACAAGGGCCGTTGTCATCCAGGTGTCAACGCTGTAGGTAGCGATGACAGCTCCATTTATGTCAACCTTTCCTTCGTGGGGAAATGCGTATTATGTAGGTTGGTCTCCGCATGCAGCAGCAGCAACAGCAGCACCCTTCTTAAGTCACCGCAACTAACACGAGACTTAAATCACACTTTTATCTTCCCCTGGACAATCAGAGATCAGGATGAAACAGTCACCGAAAATCTAATTATTCCTAATATCCATGTAAAATCGTTCAAATCGGACGAGATAATAAGATAATAATCTGCTTCGTACGCTCTTTTTCCGAGAAGATTCCATCTTCCTCGCTCGTCCTTTTACTCAGTTTTAAAGCCGTTCGAATCCCCGAGGAGCTATTCGCCAAATGCGCACCGAGGAAGACTGCATATAGAGGAAGAATGAAAGAGAGGAAAAAAAGACAGGTGACTTGGAATCCGAAACGAACGTTTGATGCAATTAGTGGCATCGCTTTTAATTAATAGAAAGTGTTTACAAAAGGCCATAAGGTTCTCCATAAATGTCCGTCCCGGGTTATTATTAAATTGTTGACGGTTTTTGTTTATATGGTACGGATTGTAATTCCAATACAGATAAATTACTAATTAATTTTCATTTCCACAAGCGCTGCAAATTCCCACAGCAGCAGCAGTAGTAACAGAAGAAGCCAGGACAAGCCAAGTCAAGTCAAGCCAAGCCTCAGCAAATTACTATATTTCAGATAATTGTCAGTTTTCTTAATATAGTCTTGAGCACATCCATTTACAATTTGTTGCTGGCACTTAGGTGGTCTTATAATTACACACTTTTTAATACTCGACGGTGTAATGTACAAATTGCCAGCAGACACACGATTCTATTTACCAAACAGTGTTACTCTCAACTCTTGAAATTCCAACACATCATATACACCCAAGAATTTTCCACTTATGAAACTCAAATGATAATTTAATTAATCTTGCGCAATACTCGGAAACACGTTCTACACACAAACATGCATGCAACCATTAAAACGACGAGAGGTGTCTTGGTACATCTTCTGCTTGACAACTATATCATGAAATTTACTTCCATTTACAGTCATTCAATTTGATAAATTACATCCAGTTTATTTAATCTCACTTATTCCAACTATCTTAATTTAATGATATTAATTACATTAAATTATGATAGTAAAATTATATATTGTAAATAGCATTTTTACTTATAGGATATATATACATTTGTATGTATATTTAGAAGTCAACATTTAGATTACACAATTATAATATGAAATAGTGCCATAAGCATAATCAAAATTGTACTATATAATCTGAACTTAATCACATCTTTCTCATATAATAAGTTTTTGTCCGTGTTTTAGTTAAGAATCATTTCTTTAAAGTCAGGATATCTTAATGTGGTCATATTCTATATTATATAAGACTTGCCAAGCAACTTGTCAAATACTTATATTGCAAACACTTAATACATTACTAAATTTCATAAAAAATAAACTCGATGAAATGCGTAATTTCGTAAGTACTGTACTTAGAAATGAGTTACCAAACTAATATATTTACTAATAATAATATTTTTTATTGTAACATAAATTAAAAACGTATTAATACAAAAATAATAATGAAATAAAAAAATAGTATTATAAATGGATATTGGTTTAACTAACTTACCAAGAATTTACCGTTTGAAAAAAGTATTTCCAAAAACGAAAGAAAAATAAGTGAATCTTATAATCTAATACATAGTATTATTTCATAATTACCTGGATATAATAAGTTGCAGAAGCATTATGATTTTAGTAGAAAGTATGTATTATATATGCAACCAAAAACTTTAAAATATTAAAAAAACAATATAAATATCTATAAAATTCCGTATTAAAGTTTTAAAGCTATAAATACTAAATTGCTACATGACATTTAAGTAAATAGAAACATAGTAGTCTATGCTTGATTCAAAGTAGCTTCGCTTTACTTTTTTGCTACTTTTTCATCGTTGATCTCTGTACACAATTCAACAGTGTATCCTTTCCATACCAATTATCTGAGTTGTATTTGCAACTCATTGCCTTTATCATAATTCTAGGAAAGAATCGCCTGATTTGTACGGTGCGCGCTTCGTGATTTTAATATAGTTGCGTGTTTTATGGCTCGACGAAAGATTTATGAAAGTTGGCATGCAAAAACTGGCCATCGGACTCATCCATTCGCGGCTGACACTCAGATTCGGCAAAAAACTACGGAGGCCCCGATGTTGGAACGAGAACGAAATTCCGCGAACGATTCTTGCACAAGACACGTGACACTCCTTTTACAGACGACTTGCCACACAAAGATGAACAATATCAGCTCTACGCAGGATGTACTAAATCCCAGTTTTCATCGTCCATTTAAACAACACTCCCGATGCAAGAAAATTATGATTCCATACGAATGGTTATGGAATTCACGAGAAACTACGGTTTTTGCAATATCTTATTCTATTCCAGGTATATAAATATTAAGATTTCTGGGTGTCTAAATCAGGATACTTATTTCTGCTTATTGTTACAGTATGATTATGATAGTAATGGTGAATTTTTCATCTACCTATTATAAACTATAACATATTAAGTAATGTGTACATTTTACGATCATTTCAATATTTTGAAACCAGTTGCCCATGATGTGTCAATTAACTTAAAATTCGCTATTTTTTAGATTTGTTGTGTAAACGTCATTTCAACGTTTCATAATTACAAATGTTAATTTTAGTGAAAAGTTATACTTTTATTTGTTGGGAATTTAATTAATTCCTGTGAAGCATATAAGAAGTATAAACAGAAGCTTATACCAAGGTAAATCATTTAATTGTAACCATAAATAAGATAAATAAGAAACTGTCAATGCAATTTAGTAAAAAACTGGTAAAATCTACTATTTATATATTAAAATATAATAATTTATAGGCTTCATTTTATATATGAACTTTTAAAAAACGTTGCATTAATGAAAGCTCCAATTTAATGTTACTACTTTTAATGATTTCTTAAGTTTACTACTTTACCAGAAATAAATAGTATATCATACCTCCCTATTCGGGCGCTCTTTATTTGCTATAACGGCTCTCATCAATTAAGGCACGTTTTCGATTTACGGCCTAAAATGTTTCCAGTTGCCAGTCTTGCGCAAGCGCAATCTTTGATTCCTTATACGGCTTTTCGATTTGCGGCCAAATTTCGTGGAACGTATCTAGGCCGTAAAGCGAGGTATGGGTGTATATTATATTGGTTTGTCAAATTTAAGGAAGAAATAAAATAAGTACTTGAGCACATTGATCAATTTTAGTTCACCATATATCATAATTATATTTTATTTGCTTAAGTGCAGCAACACATATTGAAGTTAATCTTTTCTTTCTATTATTATATACACTATTATATTTTCTATTTTATTGTTTCATATTTAAACTAATTTTCAATATTTCAATATTTTATTTTAATAATTATATTCACTTTGTCCCAATGTCTGGTCAATAAATATGTTTAATTCTAACTACATCAGAAAAATCCGATGCGAAATGAGCAGTTTCAAATTCCATTAAAAAAGCTGACCAAATAGTTTTCTGACATGGAGAGTACCAGGCCGTAACATAAAATAAATAATAGTTTATTGGCCAAAGAAAAAATACAAATGCAAAAACGAATAAAACATTCTAGAAAAAAATATCAGTATCAAAAAGATTTCTTTTTAATTATTAATAACCTGGCCAAATGGCTATAAACCCAGGTATTTCCATTCTAGTTTTTCTTTATTTACCTTCTTATGTTTCAAATTATTTGAATTATTTCATTGTAGAACATAAAACCAGCACTTAATTAAAATGAACATGGTCAATATTTATATAGACCGAGATTAAACGCAATAAAAAATGTTGGAATCCTTAAGGTATTGCGGTTTTCGTGGAATGTTTTAAAGTCTGCTAAAGCTCTTAAAGAGTTGGAGAAATCTTCTAATGGCGAATTCCCAGTAATGATCACCCTGTAAACAATAAGCGTTTTGTTTTCTCCGGGAAAAATCATTAAAGCCTTTCGGCCGTTCGTTTCGTATTATTTTTAGTTTAATGTGTAATAAAAATTAATTCCCCGTGTTGGAAAGGCAATATCAGATGTCGGACATTGTAATAAATAAATTACAGAAGAAGAAATAACATTTTGAGTGTGTGTGTGTGTATGTGTTTACGTTTGTGTAGAAGCTTGTATTCCTTTCTTTTTTCGTGCGAAAGAGCGAGATAGGAATGCATTGGAAAGTATGTGCTTGCTTTTAGCACTGCATAAATTTCAGGACGATTATCTTTTCAATAGCGACGGAGTTATGCGCCTGTTTTCGATTCAAGAATTACTGAATTAAATGAATCGAAGAAATACAATCAATTGAAAATAGTAAATAAACGTTATCTGCTCAATTTAAATTGCGGAAATATTTTAGATATATCTGATTATTTGTAAATGTATTTCAATGAACTCAATTCATTAGTAACGTGAGCATTTACTCTTATTTTATAAAACTATATTTGTAATTAGCCATTTAAATTTAGTAACTAATTGAAATAAGATATTATCTGATATTTGTTAGATGTTTAGGAAATTACAAAAAATAATTGAAAAAATAATTAGGGCAGAAATACCTATGATCTACAGCCCTTTGCAGCAATGATAATAATTTTGTTTCCTTTTTCTTATAATTATATATGAATTTTGTATAATTTTGTTCACTGTTGTAATAAAAATAATGAAAAATAAAATAATTAAGAATAAATAAAATTAATAATTACATACAATTATTATGAAACATATTTTGTTAACTTAATGATAACAACAAATTATATTGAGGTGACAAGGAAGTAATTTCAGTTTTCAAATACGTAATAGTTATTTTGAAGAACTGTTAATATTAAGTTCTTTTCTTTCATTTGTCACATGAAATACTTTACTTTAGCCTGTATTAGGAGTTATTGTTTGCTATTATTGTAGGATCACTCCACAAAACAAACATTTTCAACGTATTTTAATTTTAATTTTCATAAAGGTAAAACTGCAGGCTTAGGTTCAACAAAACGTATGTGAATTTATAGTTTTGATTGCATGTGATAAAATTGGTTTAATAAATTTGTTCTTATATTTTAATTTTAAGTTGACCAACACTCTTGTAAGTTTCTTAAATTTCCCGAAAGATGACAAAAAGTTCAAAGTTCATACTACAAAACAGAAATTATGACATTTTTATAATCAGCAGATAATCAGGATAATCAAATCAGATTTTTGTATAATGACATGATTTATAAGTTTATTTCTAAAATACTTAACTAAACTAATCAAATCCATAAATTATTAGAAAGAATTCAATTTCATACAAGAAGTAGTTCATTAATTTAAATCGATAATAGTTGAATTATGTAATATCCCCGTAAATTTATGGATATGAAAAATATAGTTTCAAAAGGCAGAAAGAACGTTTTCAGTATTGGAATTTTATTTTATCCACTTTTTTCTTCGTTAATGTTTTAAGTTTTTTTTTGTTATTATTGTTGCAATAAATATTATTATTAATAATAATAGATAATTATTTTAATGCAACTTGAGAGTCCTCGATTAGTCCGGTTTCAAAGATATTGGTAGAACCGCTAGTTATTACTGTATTATAATGAAATTACCACTAGAAAAATATAAATGTAATTTATTATAATTGTTACTTAGATATTTTTATATTTAAATGATATATATCTAATAAAGACAAGTGAACATATTTTTACATATACTTTAATTATGTGGAGTGACCTTAGTCAATAGCCTTTTGTAACAGTTGTTTTTTATTTATTTTTAATATATACTTTTACAATAAATATAATATAACATTTTTTGCGACAATAACTCGAAAACAATATAAACTCAATATAATAGTTATAAAGAAATATAAATAAAAATGACAGAAAAACCTCGGCTCAATTTGGACCAATCAAGATGTTGAAATAAAAATGAAGAAAAGAAAATATATTGCAATTGCTGCAAAGGGCTATAGACCATAGGTCTTTCTGCCCATCATTAAATATTATTATTTTATTGGAGGTAAATTAAGTTAATATATTTAATTTGCCTTTAATTATATTCCTTAATATAGTTAATTATAGGAAAAAGAAGTGACAAGTGGATAATTTTCTTTGTACAGTGGAAACAAATAATTGTAGTTGTATTATTGCACAGCATTGTAAGAAAGATGATGTAATCTTCATTATGAAATATTTGCTTCCGTCTGAACATTAGCTTGTGATTTATTCAAGTGGGCAAGAATAAATATATAATGAAAATGTTCGTATATAGAAGACAGCTATCGCATTTAGTTTATTTATTTGTTGGTGGATTTCATTGCGGCAACATAATTGTGCAATTAAAACTTCTCGGAATATTGTAATATGGATTTTTCAATTGAAGCCAGGAGACGACACGAGAGGAGGATTGGTGGTAGAGGGAAGAACGATCCATCTTCGATCGTCGTGCGTGTGTTTGTGTCTGTCTCTCTGCAAATGTTACATGTATTGGTCCAGAGCCATGCGAGATTTACGAGCCACTGTCTTTCTCAATGCAGCATTATCCAGTAGCAGAGAATACCCTATATAGTGCTTGTCCTCAAAATTTTTATCTCTCCCTCATACCTTGTATGTAGTTACCTTACGTGAGTCGAGATAGATTTATTGCCGTTCTACGTTTAGGTTATTTGTTGCTGTACTCTCGGCACCGCATTCATATTATATGCAAGAGAGCTTATTTATTTATTGAAAGCTCCGAAGAGATCCGAGCCCGCTTTTGTTGCTCGCTTTTTCCGCCTTGTTTATGGTATTATTAACCAATCGCCGCTAATTACGGATTGCAATCGACCGCAAAGATGCTAAAAATAAATAAACTGCTGCGAAAGAACGATGGAATAGAGTTGGAGAAGGATTGTGAACAAGGGAAGGAAATAACAAAAAAAAGGAAACAAGATATGATACTGTGAGATTTTAATCATATCCAACTAATATGAAAGTAATTACCGAGCAAACTGGAACTACTTGCCACTACAAATTATACGCCTTGTAGCAATTACACTCACTATTTATTAAACTAATTTCCATTTTTATCCGAGACCTCACAAGATACAAATTTATTATACCAACACCAATTTGCATTTAATCTCTCTTTTATATTAACATACTAACTTCATAATGAATCATTTACATCGAAAGCACCTCTAACTACACGACTGAACTAGATTTTACTTCTTTATTGCCATCTCAAATTAAATATGTATTTGCACAGTTTCTCAATATTACAACACAAAAATAACCTTCTATCTAATTCATTATAATTACTAAATCAATGCCTTTTCAGTGCGCTTTAGAAATAATTATTTATCCATATTATTTAAAAAATAAGAACATTGGAGAAATCATACAAAAGCCTTATAGCAATATTAATGTAATAAGTGTGGAAGTGCCTCAAGAAATAATAAAGAAAGTTTAGATTCAACCAGGACATTGATAAAATAAAGATATATGTAATTTATAATAAAGGTTTAACTAACATACTAACATAAATATAGAAACGACAATTCCTTATAGATGTAATAAATATGTGGTAATTTACGTTAATAGTATAGTATTATAAGATCAAAATAATAAACTAAATATAAGGCTCATATCCGTTTTACATATCAAAACAATTATTGCATACTTTCTAGATCAATTAGCTCAAATTATCTAACCAATTCAAAGTTTAACGTTTATCGGATTGCTATTTAATAAATAATAATTATATTGTAACAGTCTTAATCAAACAAAAACAAAAGATATTTACAATATAAATAATAATAACATTATTTAATAACTGTTGGAATTCTTACTGTTAATATACTTATAATTTTGTTATAAACCATTCGCCCCCATACAATTTATGAGTTTTTCTTATGCATTCCTGTAAAAAAAACATGATCAAGTTTGTATATATTTTTCTTGAAACGGATCAGCTTTTAGATTATTTGTGGTAAAGATTAAATTATTCATTTTGATGAATGTAATAGAAAATAATGTGTTTTACCACTGAATGTATATATACCCATACCTCGTTTTACGGCCTACATACGTTCCTCGAAACTTGGCCGCAAAGCGAAAAGCCGTATAAGGAATAAAAGATCGCGCTTATGCAAGATTAGCAAAATGTAGATATATCAACATGGAAACAAGTTTTTTTCCCGTTATAGCGAAACATTTTGGGCCGTAAATCAAAACGTACTTTAATTGAAGAGGGCCGTTATAGCGAAATGCCGTATAAAGAGAGGCCGTATAGCGAGGTATGGGTATATTTAAATAGGAAACTGCAAATTAACAAGAAGTTATTTACTAATTAGTTTGTTAGCCACTTTTCTCCTAAAGTAAAAATACCTATCAAAAAATATTGAATAAATGCTATTGTTGTTATGGGCCATCTAACTAATCTTAACATGTTTACATTCTTGTTAAAGTTGTGTTTCCTTCACTAAACACAACTTCCCTGATTCAAATTTTTCGTAAACATTCAGTAATTCTTATAGAGGTTAGACGTTCAGCAACATAATTTAAAATTTTACTGCAAACATTAAACAGTTTAATTAAATTAGCTCACATATAACTAAAGTTACTTATTTTTATAAAACAACGCGATTGATAAAAATATTGAAAATTTCAGTCAGTTTATGTAAATAAGTTGCTAAGATGTTTTTAAATGTAGTTTCAGGTAAAATATGGATAGTCCTAAAACTTGAAATAATTTCACAAAGATTCAACTTATTTTATTTTGCAAATGCCGAGAAAGAAGATGTTGGCAATTTTTTTAAGAAAACAGTGATCTATATATTCGTATAGCTAATTATAAAATGAAAGATTTTTTACTAAGAAACATAGATCTAAACAACTTTCACTTAAAGTAACAAAAGCTATGTATAATTATATACCTTGAAATGAAATAGTACTTAAATATACACTGTTTTTAATATACGTGCCGTAAATTTTTGAGTTGATAAGTGTCGTTATTACATTTACAGATACATAAAAAAATGTTTCTATTCCTGTCACTACGATAAAAAAATCAGAGTGTTATAAAAAGTCTAGAAATAGATCTATTCTATTAAAAATATCCATTAATTTTATCATTATCAAGTTATATTTTTGCAATTAGTTTGTGTGGTAGTGAAGAAGTGATGAAATTTAGTGTTTGTAAACATTTAGATAACTGTTAAATGGAATTGCGATCTGTAATTTGTTGGGATGTATTGGAATGCGTTATTGGTAAGCTGTAACGACGTGTCCGTCGAGATGGTTCAATCCAAGTCCATCCCGAAGCATAACCACGCGGTCATAATAAGTTAATAAGCGGTATTGAGTGGCCGTCGGGGTGGTGAAAATGTGCTTAAAATGAAAATGAATTGGCATTGTTGCGTTTTTGCGGTTCGCCCCATTTGGTGCAGCTCGGATATATGGTATATAAAATATAATTAGCCGCCGTCCGGTGGTTCAAAAACTGTTTCAATTAGTGGTAGCGACGAGTGGCCAAGAGGAATGAATGCCGGAATGCCATAATGCCATCGAGATGTGGCGAACGGTCATGGTATGGGTGGGACGGGGATGGATAGCTTTCAGCCTCCGACGATGGTTTCGCCTGACGATCTCTCCAAGGAGGGACAGAAAGAGAGAGAGAGAGAGAAGAAAAGGAATAACAGATATATATATATAGGAAAAAAGGGAAGAAAGAAAGAGGCACCAGAACCAGAAAAGAAACTAATATAATATTCAATGATTAAATATCTTAAATCACAAACAGATAATGTGCAATTTACAAGCAGGTAAATGGCAGTCCGGTTAGTCCATATGCGGTCGGCGATATTTTTTTGCTGCAATCTACGTATTGCTCGTGACGTGCCAGCAAATTGTAACTAAATTGCGAACCTACATTCGCGAATATTACACCGGCTGCCATATAAGAAGGCCGTTTAAACGGAACTGTTTTGAATGAGAGAAGCCATCCGATCGTGGTTATGGTCCTCTAACGTCCACTGCGAATGTCCAACGACCACCAGCACTGATTATCTAATTGTGCGCCTCTAAAGGTATAATCGTCGCCGTGTAACTCGTCCAGGCTCCCAACATTTTCATATAAATTATCTCCAACGCGATACACTTTACTTGGATGGCCTTTACCCATCTCATCATTCTGATGCACGGCTGATAAGCCACTTGCTACCACTATCCACCACGCGATTGCACTCCAAAGGACAACACAAAAACTACTTCGTATTACTGTTTGCCTGGGAAGCATGTATATACACGATGTAATGCTGAGCGTCGAAAAAGCCATTGCCTGCAAACGAACCTTACATACTAATCCCAACAATCCACCATCTTCCATCAATTATCTTCTTGCTCTGCCAACGCATTGCAACGAACGAACGTACACACATCAACTTCATAAAAATTAAACCATTAAACTATATGTATTCACAGATAACATTTATATCATAATTTTCTTCAACTCATAATAAATCATTTGGCTAAATGATTCTATGCTAAAAAAAAACGTCAAATTGTTGACATCCATGTAATAAATTATAAGAATGGTAATAATAAAAATAACAATATTTATTACAAGAAAAAATATAATAAAATAAGAAAGAGGAAAAAATCCAAAATAAACATTCCATTGCTGCAATGAAAATGTGCAATAGGTCTTTCTGCGCGTAATAATCATATTTTTCATAAATAGTACAATAATATGTTTGAAACAACCATATGAATATATTGAAAATGAAAATAGATATTTCAGACAAAGAATAACCGTTAGTAAACTCTTAAAAATAACTATTTTGTTCTATGATTACAATGCTGAATATTATTAATTTAACACAATTTGGAAGAAAGGCATTGAACATATAATATTGTTTGTAATTGAAATATATAAATAAAATTAGCATCGATATATTCTAATTTGCATTCTAATTATAACTTTCATTAAAAGCAACCTTTCTTGTGTTTTTTTAAGAGAGTTTTGAAACGCTAGAAATGAACTTTTCCAACCTTTATTCTAAAAAAACACACCCTAACTCACTACATTAAAAAATCATGTTAACCAAGTAAAGTTTAAAAATAAAATATTCCAAACAATTAACTTTTAGTATATTTATCTAGGTTTAACATTATGAACTTAAATGTATCTTCTATCAATACAGTTACCTATTAACAAAATGTATCAATTATTGTACCAAGTTTGCAAACTACTTTTTAAAGTAATTAAATCTACAATAGATAATTTTGTTGTAAAAATTAAATTTTCACTTTGTCAAACTTTTTTCCATAGTAGTTTACATTAATAATCTAATTAAAATCAAGAAGTAGATCTACACAAGAAGAAATGTTCATACTTATAAATTGACTGTTGAATAAGAATAAAAATTAATATTCAAATTGTGAGATTAATTTTATAATTATGTTTTATTTGGTTTAGGTTATAGAGAAACGGCGTTTGCGTATGCCCTTTCGGCGGCTGGCGTGACGATATCAGTGGCGAAAGCGTGTAGCCAGGAGAGACTAGTCAACTGCGGATGTGATCATCGGCCCTACCGAGTGAAGAGTGCTTCGAAATCCCCATGGAAATGGGGCGGATGCTCGCACAATCTCCAATACGGCATACGCTTTTCCAAAATGCTTCTCGACAATAAAGACCGAGCATCCGATCTTCACTCAAAGATTATTGTACATAACAATCAAGTTGGACGCATGGTAAGTTCATATTTAAGTAGAGAATATATCTGAGATTGATATAATATATTACATTTTGTTAGGCTAATTTAGACTGATCTTAGATTCAAATTAGGGTCAATAGAGGACGAAGACTTTTTTCCAAATTTCATTTAAAAATAAGTATTATATAACAACAAACCTGCAAATCACAGAACTAAGTAGCAATTATAATATGATTGGAAGTAAATATATTTAAATTAACTAATAGTTAGTATATTAAGCTAATAATTTATTTGCGGTGAATAGCTTCTTGTATTGGAAAAATGAAACTACCAAGATTATAATAATATTAACAGTAACATCAATAAATAAAAATTACAAAATATTCATTGATTTAAAGTAACGATTTCATATTAATTCATATTCACTTAATTAAATTTTGTCTTACTAAAACTGTTCAATGCTAAAACTTATCCAATAAAATATCTTTATTTTAAGTATGTAATTGGTCTTTTAAATTAAAAAATATTGCATAAATTATAATCATTAAGAAATTTGAAAGAAATATAACTAATATCAAACTTGTGCTTTTCTTTAGTTTCTGACGAAAGTGATTCTTTTTATAAATTAGATTTATTAAGTCAAGCGTAATGTTGTTAAGACCATTTAAAGTTTAAGTATTCTATTAACACTTAATTATTAAGTTATTTACCAAATTCTATACTTTACTATTTCCTTTGTTATGATGTTTGGAATGATTTCAGTTTGTGTTTTGATGTATTTTGGCTAATAATAAACATTTTATTTATCATCATAATATTGAGAATAGTATAAGTAATTATTATATATCAAATGAGTATGCATTAAAAAGTAATTGATAAATATAGATATTGTTAATTAATATATAGAATGTGTTAATATATATTCTAAATTCAATGTGATGATAATTTATTGTAACACATGAAAATAAATTATTATTATTAGCGGTCGCAAAAGATAGATTGAGTTAGGTTTGATATAAAGATAAAAAGTATTAAACTAATTTATATTCTGAGTATGAGAAAATTAGTAGCGCAAATGAAAGTAGAAAATAGAGGATCAAAAAATGAGGCACTGATGAGACAGAGTGTGTGTGTTTGTGTTTGTATGCGAGGAAGAAAGAGAGTAGACTGTTATTGTTGTCAGTTAGAATAATGATAGGTGGCCGTGAGGTGGTGGTGCTGTTGGTGTTGGGTAAAAG
>JAFMTC010000362.1:194967-205273 GCA_018845635.1 Nicrophorus orbicollis
ATACATACATACACAAAAACACACACTAACCACACTCGCGCCTTTCGGAATATATTCATTTTCATATCAGTGAAAACATCCTCTCGGCAAACACAAATCCCGGATAATTACAAGGTTGTACTGCTAAATTGCACAATTGCTCTCATCTACGTGAGTGCCTTGATGATGCACGTACACCATATACATCAAAGATCTTCACGTGCACTTAAGCAAATATCGCTCCGTCGAATTAGTGCGATTTTGTCCATCGATAAAGCGGCACATCCGTCCATAAAGAGAAACACAACACACACATGCATACAGAGAGGAAGAGGCATTGTGCTTCAAAGACACGACGGCGGACGCTCACAACCGGAGGGATGCGGCCCAACAACAAGAGCACACACACACACACAAATATAAACACAGAAAGGGGGTTGATCCAGAGATACAAATGGCTCTCATTCAATGATTGAAATCGTCCGACTTTATACCGTTATTATCATTATTAAAGCCTAGCGCGCACTCACACAGGCACACACACACACACATTAATCATAAATGGGATGATATTCCATACCTCTCTTCCTCGATATCTCCCGGCCAAGGATTAATTACATCAAAGGAAAGCCCCGAAGGGGTTATTTCGTGAACAGCCCCCTTCCTACCCCCTCGCATTTCAATTATTTTCTTAATGCAAGGATATTACTTATTACTTTAATTTACTAAATTGCTCTCCGCACACGCTGCAACAACGGTACGAACATTTATTTAATTAACTAGACACATGCCTTCGCATAACTAATTAATCCGACTAATTACTATTCCGCGTTAAGCATATTCTCACTCTACCCAATTATAATTAATTAATAATTACATTGAATTTACACTCATGATATGATATCGACACAATATTTGCTTGCTAATAGCAATTAATTTGCCAACGTAATTCATTACGTATTTATGATGTAAGCGGCAATTTACATTATTTAGAAAACTAATAATCTAACACAATGAAACGAAACAAATCAGTAATATAAATTGAAAAATGGATTATTTTCAGTGCATTTTTATTATATCCGGTGAAATGAACAGATTCTTTTAGAAACTCATTTCAAACAGGATGACGTTGTTATTCGAGTCCTTCAATTATTAAGCTGATGTTTTATAACTATGATATTTGGTATCTACTACTATTTCCAATTAGACGTCTACGTACATTTTTCAGTTTTTTTTATATACCTTAGAGCAGCAGTCGCCAACCTTTTAGGTCCTAGCACTATACTAATTTTTTTCTAAGATTTAAATGAAGAGTTCGGAAATATTTTCCAAGCGTCCTACCAGTTTATATTTGTTCTTTGGTATGATAAAAAGGTTGTGAAGCTCTGATCTATGGTACAGTAAGTTTGAGAACTACTGGCTTAAAGCAAGCGACAATTAATTGGAACCTAAATTCAATTTAAATTTTAATGAACTGAATTTACTGAGCAAGAATAATTTAAACCTTATTTTATTAATTAGTTTTACCTTGAAGTTTTAGTAACGTTTTATAGAGAAAATGGTTGATTATTTAATAAAACAAAACAAAATAATTTTATAAACATCAAATAAAAAAAATGGAAAACTTCGATATTACTTCCTATATTTCGTCTTATGACATCTTAATAATAAATCACATTTTAATTGAATTTGCTTTGTATCATTATAAACTATAAATTTCAAAGATTAATTTACAAACTTAAGTACTTAATAAAACTCAATCTAATGAAATTATTAATTTGTAATGTAAAATATTTTCTTTCCTTATTAATTGTATCAAATCATGTATTGTAATTTGTATGATGAACTGTATTAACTTATATTATTGCAAATCGTAAACTTTTCCTATTTAAATAAATTCTATTAAATAAATCTGATATAAGACAAGAAATAAGATTTATTTAATACGAATTATATGTTATTATTGTAATCATTCAGAGTACGTTAATTAATTAAAATGTATTGATTGAGATAATCTAAATCATCTTTTAATTATTACTGGATTTAACTATTTCGTGGTGATCGGAATCGAATTCAATAAATAGTGGAAGGAATTCGAACAGCTTTAACTGTTTCGAAGGTAGAAACGACATTTTGTCAATAGAGCCATCGAGCGACTTATGATTATTGGTTTTGTGGCAAGTAACTGAGCTATAATAATGTAGGCAGCAGATAGAATCGTATAGACATTTGTCACGTTCCGTTGCTCGTAAGGTATCATTAATCTCTTGGAAATGTCAGGGTGCATTCACGTAGCTGTTAGGAACATAATAGAGTATCATTAGCCTTCGTGCTGTTGTTGTAGTCGTTGCCGTTGTTGTGTTATGATTGCATGAACGAGTCGCGCCGGCGGAAGTGGATCATCGCTGCCGGTTATGTTAGGTTAGGCCTCGTGCAGTGAACAAGTGCACAAGTCTAAGGGCCTTAATTACATTATTAACGGCTACGACGTTTTGTCCGGCAGATCCATCGATAACAGATCTTCATTAAACTTCCATCATTCATTCCAGCTCTGTCTGTCCCTTCTGCGGCCTTTTTATCCTTCTGGTCTCGCATGTTGCATTACTTGTTGTTTGGCCGTGTCCAATTCATAAGTGCACCTCGCGCCGTTCCTTCACTCATTAGCTATGGTGGTGAAAGTCGCTTTTTATACGCACATTAAGTGCCACAGCGCCGCGATTAGTGCCTACTCTCATTACTATTATCTATCCACCATGTTACTCGCTTTTTATACCTATTTGTTCTACCTATTTTCCTGCTTCCAGCTTCAATAAAATCTAATGGTTTTTATAACCTTCTACTTCACCAAACACCTTTCGGCTACTTTTAGCATCAAACATACCTACATAAATTTAAAAATATTGCATAGACTGTTCATTAAATTTATTATCTTGAACCATTAAAAAAACAGTACTCACTATATAATATAATTATAATTCTGTAGACGTACATCTATTAGGCAACTATTGCAAAATATGCAGAATAAACAACATTTTCTTTTATAATTTAAGTATCACAATCGTTTGCATGTAAGAGTCAAATGGATGGACTTATTTTTATTATGCAACTATCGCATAGTTTATACGGTCTTTAAGATTTAAAATTCATCAAACATCATTTTACTACTTATAATAATAGTTTTACCTCATTTTAAGTAAATACACATATTTCATTTTTTGTTTACATTCTTTCAAAAAGCTGCGATTCAATTGGAATTTAATATAAAAACAAAACATTTTGACAAAAAAATAAGCATTGAACAATACCATTATGTAAATTCGAGCATTAAACAATTTAATTGAAAAATTGAAAACAATGATAATTCTTTAAAAAGTCACAATATTATCAAAGTTGTGGTAAAAGAACAAAATAACATCCAAGAAATACATTTTGTAAATGTCGATGAACAAAAATGTATTGATTGCATGAAGTAAGATTTTTCAGTGAAAAAAATATACATATATAATATTGAAAAGGTATTATTGTTTAAAAATTGAAATGGAAGGTATTCTGTTAATTAAAAAGATAATGTAACAAATTTCAAAAAGCATTCAATAAGTTTATCTCCAAATAAAATTCAACTTAGTGAAAATTTTATAATTCACATTACTTAACTGAATTCCAAAGGAAATATTGCTTTAAAGAGGTAATAATCATAATAATAAGATTTGCAAAAGAGTCAGATAAAAATATTAACAATATATGTATAATATATGTTTATACAATAATATTCTACAAACCAAAAAAAAACGCAGTCTTTTCGCCCCTAGAATTATATATTATTTTATATTTTAAGGACTTTTAGGGAATAACATTTCAGTAAATACAAATATAAATATAGATATTAAAACTAATCATTTCTAAATCAATGTTATATTAACATGTAACACAAATTTATCCACTTGAATATCTTGTTACATAATAGTTAGTTGACAAAATTGAATATTAGAAATATATATATATACATATAAATATTATTATGAACTCTTTTATTACCTGAAAATAATATTTTAAAAAAATGTTTCAAAAATAACTAATAACAAATATTATAAGTTATGATAGTTAAATTATTTGTGATTTCATTAATATTCGTTGTATTTAAACAAGTAGTACATTTGATAAATAGGAGATATTTGTGTGGATGCGCCGGGTCATGTACTCTATGTATAGCTATTACATTAAACTTTTATTTTTCAGGCCGTGTCCAACAACATGCAAATCAAGTGCAAATGTCACGGGATGTCTGGCAGTTGCGGACTGAAAACGTGCTGGCGTTCTGCACCAGATATCAGGCATGTAGGTCGCCTTTTAAAGGAGAGATACAGAGGCGCTATACTTGTGGATCAATCCAATTTAGGTAGCGACAGTACTCAAACATTCAACGTGTAAGTCAAATCATTTATATTTTTTATATCTAAATAATATTAAGAAATAAAATTATTAAAATATTATAAAAATAATAAATAACAAGAATGAAATACACATGAGCAAATGTTTTGATGAATCATGTATTTATTGAAATAAATGATTTTAAATTACTATTTCATATTTAAAAAGAAAAGTGTACTGATTTATTAAAAAAATGTAATAAGTAGTCCTGAAATAATAAGTACATTCAACCTGATTTACATTAATTATTTTTACACGATTTTGAAATAGTACTGTTTTCGTCAGATATAATTAAAAAACAAAATTTGCTACTAAATCAATTTGCGAAAATAGCAGATGGCAAACCTATTGGGGATGAAGAAATTATAAAGGTATGTTCTCTTTATGATTTGCTTGAGCAAAATCACTTAATGATTCTCACTTCTTGTTATTAAAAAGTCTTCAACCAGCGATTAGAATACCCATTTTCTTATATACTTCTATTTATATATAATGAAGAAGAAGTTATTTGTAACCATTATTTGTATAAGTGTACATTTAATTTTCTGTTTAATGACTTTTTGCATTTCATCATCTATATTTTATTCTGATTTCTTTGCTTATACTTACAATATTAAAATTCAAAACACATACATTACATATGTTGATTTCAGAAATTTTATGATTTTTGTACTGTTATTCATGAATATGTTATTTAATGGTTTCCACGATTGGAATCAAGTTAAATCAAAACTGTGTATATTTTATTAAAAACCATTATTTAAGTTCATATAAATATATTTTTGTAATAAATTATTAAATATATTTCAGGGTGAAACAAGCTAGAAAAAGGCGCTTGAAATCCAGCACGAAATTCAAAGAGTGGACCATCCGAAATAAGAACAAAAAGAAGACAAATCTGGCATACGATCTGTTATACTATCAACGATCGCCGAATTTCTGCGAACGTGACAACAATCTGGACGTATCTGGAACGATGGGTCGACAATGCAACAGGAACAACACAGGTTCCGACAGTTGTGGTTCTCTTTGCTGCGGAAGAGGATACAATTTGGTTCGAAGAAGACGGACGGAGAGATGCAACTGCAAATTCATGTGGTGCTGCACCGTCGAATGTCAGACCTGCACCATCGAGGAATGGATCACAGTTTGTAAATAGTCTGTACATTGTATACTACATTATTAAGTATTGTAAATAATAATATGTACGCTTCCATAAATGCACCAACACGACTAAGTCAAAATCATTTATGCAACATGTACATATCATTCCTTTACATCGAAGTGTCTCCACGCCGATTTATCGAGTCTCGTATGGTGTACATAAATGCGAATCGAACATCGATCGCATATAAATTATGTAAACTAGATAAGCTAATTATTTATGTAACGCAAATTTCATGTATCATCTATTTTGTAAATATCTCTTTAATTTAATCATATTTATTATCAATCTATGTAATTTATATCTTTCTCTTGTAATATTTATAAACCAAATCATCAAACTTCATATTATTGTTAGGAAATTGTAATTAATTAGAGATCAGTGCGAGCGGAGAAATATGTATTTTTTTTGTGAAATATATTTATTGTTTGTTCTATTTTTACTAAAGCGGATATTTTAGACGAAAATCATTTAATATTTGTAGTATAAAAGAATTGTGATTTGTAGCGTAAATATTTATTATCAGCTTTACTTCTAAGATTTCGAAACGCTTCTAAGAAAACTTAGTATATTTTTATAACTTATTTATTGCGTTTTTCTTGAAATTATCATTTCTTTCAATATGTTACTTAATTACATAGTACACATTTCAAACATTTTTTTTAATATTTACAATATTAAATAATTAATAATATATAAATGTAAATGTAAATTACGGCTTTCTAGATTTTTCAAATAAGGATGAAATGTATTGACTATTCAATTAGTTGGTAGTTGTTTCATAATGTATATGAATTATTTAATATTTAGTTATAAATTAATCAGTCCTGATAACAGTATTATAAAGATGAATAGTATTATATGCAATAGCTTCGTACGTAACAAATTGTAATAGTCGAATCGTATTTATTTTATTGGAATTAAAAACGAATGCATAAAACGCAAATCTTTAATTAATTTAATGCAGAAATGCAAAACAAAGGCAAATCCCATTCCCCTCCCCCCGTTTAGCATAATTAAATTATATTTTCCGGCTTACAAATGTGTATTCATAGTGAGGTCGAGGCTGCATTAAATGAATCCTTTGCAGTGCCTTTGTTCTGAGCTTTCATCGTAAATCCTATTATGAAGTGCATCAACGGGACTTGAATACAGTTGAAAAGTATCGTTTGTGGAGACAGTACGTATTCTGCTTGCAGTAGGAAATAAAATGCTAATAAATATAGTTTATTTTAGAAATTAACCATGTCGAAAGTATCAATTGACGATTTGCCAGATGCAGAGGATCGATTCGTTATCGAAGAATGCATCGGCACGGGGATTTGCGGGAAGGTCTTCAGCGCCGTGGACAAAGGGTCGAACGACAGGAGGGTTGCTATTAAAGCGCAGAGGATTAATAGGGAATCGATGGGTTACATACAGGAAGAACTTAGGGTGCTGATGTCCCATTCCGAGCATCCCAACATGCCAGATTTCTACGGGGCCTACAGGAAGGTTGGGGAGAGCGAGGACGAGGTTTGGTTCATCCTGGAGGT
Organism: Nicrophorus orbicollis; assembly: GCA_018845635.1. Taxonomy (NCBI): domain Eukaryota; kingdom Metazoa; phylum Arthropoda; class Insecta; order Coleoptera; family Silphidae; genus Nicrophorus; species Nicrophorus orbicollis. The sequence goes on from JAFMTC010000362.1 coordinate 202,075, forward strand.
AAGTTTTAATGATTATTTACGAACGTCGAATTGCTTAATTAGTTCCTTTCCGTCGAGATAAATTGAACATCGAGTTAACGTCTCAATCGGGGCAATAAAATGTTTTGCAATTTAAAATGTATAAATTGTATCGATGCTAGAGTATGCGTGTGCGTGTGTGTGAGTGTGCGCGTCTTGTATATATTTCCTGTATGGTTGTAAATTAAATGGTGGAATAAAAAGGGGCCTCGACCTGTCTTTAGATAAAGATAAAGAGGATGATATGGTTGAGTGCAAAGCTGAATTACACTCTGGGAATCAAACGAACATGTACTGACTGTCAGTTCAAATCTATATGATGCTAATAAAAATGAAATATACTACACTTCGAACGGCCTGCAACGCATTGGCACAAACAGATACATTTATCCTTACTTATATACTGGCTCTCCTCTGCTTCTCTTCATCTCTACTAAAAACGGTTTACAACAAAAATAAACACACGATCATCCTCTCACTCCGCCCCAGCCAACATCTAACCATTTCCTCAATTTAAATCTCCGCTTGTATCCGAGCATCTGATTCATTGTTTTCACATCAAATCTCATTTACACTTCATCCCACAGATACGTTAATCCCAATCCTATTTAAATAATTATCTATTAGAAAATCACTACAAATGCGTATAATATTTAGAAATAATTAGTACTATATTATAAATCTTATAAAATAACACAGACAGGACGAAAAACTGCGGTCTGAACATGAATACAATGAATTATATTTTTATTATTAATAAATAATTAATTCAAAATAATATTAATAAAAATATTATACAGAAAAGTAAAGATATTTTATAATATTAATACATCATAATTAACAATATTTACTAAATTTTAACATAAATATTCTGTGTATTTAATTCTGTTATGAATTATATTTATTGAAATATCAATGTTCATCTCAGCATGTATGATACAATGATATCACATAAATACAAATTACTGAAACCCATCGTATTTTGTTCAAAGATATTTTAATTACACTTGGTTCTCTTTTTACGCGATAGATACGTAAGGACTAGACACATATGTATAACAATAAAGGATACGTTCCATAATTGTTTAAAACCGTATAAAACTAAATCAATGAGTAACAATATACCGAAAATCGCATAAAAAAGGGTTTATTAAATTTCAGAAAAATAATTGGTCTTACTATATTCTTTCTGAAATGTTTATTCATAATTTTATAAAAACGTTAACAATCATAGACAAGTTTATTAAATTTCAGACAAATATATTCCTTCTAAATTTATACGGAAAAATTTTCCAAAAAAATACAGAAAATTTTTATGAAAGTTAATCTTTCTTCGCATTTTTTCTTTAGAATTATCGTCGCTATATGAGAGTGTTCGGCATAATTAGCGAACTGATTCGAAATCACTTTCATCGCTTGAAGAGATAGTCAGCATATCAGATCTATGTCCTGAAGATAATGATTCTTCACAAGTAAAATTAGTCTCAACTTCGCATATTGATTTTTTTTCCCTTTGACAGTGATTAAACTTTGCGATGGTTTTGCTATTTTTTTTGTACAATTCCTAATATTCAGAAATGCAATTCTGAAGCTCGCGTTGAAACTTGAATGCTTGTTCAGAATTATCATCATTTTCGATGAAATGGTTTGCCTAAAATAGTTATTTAAAAAAAATGCTTCTTTAAATAAAAACCGCAAAACTTCAAAACCGTATAAAAAAGAGTACGCATAAAAAGAGGACCGAGTGTATACTAAACAAAATATTTGTGTGGAAAATGCCAAAGGGGTGCAGGTTTAACTATAATTATATAATATGTCATTTTTATAGCAAACAAAAAAAATCATTTCATATTAATAAAATTCATAATTTGAATATAAAAATACCCATTCACTAAATGCAATGTCAATTTGTTTAACACTTAATGTTTCCAAACGCTATCACCACATTAAACGATGTGTTACTGTAATTATTGATTGCGTAAATTAATAATTAATCAATACAATGTTTGATCTACATTCACCTGGTCTTTATATAATCTCTGTATACTGCGGTTTAATGTATTGTTCTTTTGTAGTTAGTTTCATGTGAAGGGGGTTGAACAATAGTTCTATTATCGCATTGTATTCATGTATTGAACTGTACGTTATTCATTGTTATACAAATACCATATACAGTGATTGTATTTAAAGATTACAAAGCAAATGTGATATATATGATTATAATAATAAAGTTGTTTAACATTCATATGTTTTGTAATATCATTAACTTGAGAACAAGATAGTTCTTTAATTAGTTGGACATTGTCCAATTTCTAAAACATTTTATTAATAGTAAACTTTATCCACTTAATAATACAATTCACACATCATATATCGGACAAATTACATGTAATCGTTACATTTTTTTAATGTTTTATTTTTATTTACACACCTTGTAAGCCACAAATATTAAGTTAATAAGTGCATATAAGTATTGTAATATATTAACTTGGAACATAATAATAACCACAAGTATTTTTTTTCTTAATTGTTACACAACACATATAATATTATATAGAAATGAAATTTTCAAAAGAGTAATAACAATGTTTTTGATATAATCCTCATGCGCACAGAGATGTATTGACTACAGTCTTTGATTTGTAAATTTTAATTGAGTTACATTTTATTATATTGATTTATTTCAATTAAGCTATGTGAAGGAGGCCCAGCGATTGACTTGGTAAATGGACTACTATATAAAAATAGGAGGATGGCCGAAGAACATATAGCTTACATCTTGAAGGAAATAATCAAGGTATGAGTATCACATCAGATTGAATATTAACTAAGGTACTATTTTTAAAGGCGGTAATGCACCTTCATGAAAACCGTGTGATGCATCGTGATATTAAAGCAAACAACATATTACTAACAAAGGATGGAGACGTTAAATTAGCTGATTTTGGATTGTCCAGACATCTCAGCAGCACTTTAGGTAAATATATATTTCTTCATTATTTTCTAAAAGATAATTCAATCAAAAACGCAATAATAGAAACAACACATCCAAAAATATATAAATAAAATATTTCACGTAAATGATGCAAGGAAAGTGGCGAATGATCAACTTGAGTCTTTGTATAGTGTTTACTCTCTCTTAAAAATAACTCATTCAATTTAACTTTCTTCCAATGCGATC
>JAFMTC010000365.1:0-36293 GCA_018845635.1 Nicrophorus orbicollis
ACGGGTCGGCCTCGCCGTTCGCACAGAACGAGCGCGCTCCGTTCGCTCTCTTCTTTGCTGCTTTCCGTTCGTTCGTTCTTCATCCTACTTCTTCCGAGGTGCTTCGGGCAACGACGACGCCATCGCCTCCAAAAAAACGACCCACACCAAATTTATTCTTTTCGCCCAAAAAACAGCATCTTCCAAAGATCAAATCCATCATTCTTCAAGACTTTTCCAATTGTTCAAATAACTTTAACAGCAATGCCCAATTACCGTTCTTTTCAGTTTCCTTTTTTTTCATTTAGGAAAATCCCGGAGTTCCATTGGACATGATCACGATGCTTCTTAGCCTCTTCCTCCGGCAGATCTCGGTCGATGTCCAAAAATTTTTGCCGTGGGTCATTGACGCCGCTTCACGTGATGTTCCCTAAGGCGACGAACCTATTGATTCCCAAGTCTATTTTGTTCTTCACGCTATTTTTACACTTACCTTTGGCAATAGAAGTCTTCCGAATACAAATGAGTTCATTCTGAATGATCGAACAAATACCGGTAACCGAAGGGATTACTTACCATTACCTCTCTTAATAGCTTTCCGTTCAAATTCAAGTCACAAGACAATAATCGTCTTCTACAAAGTATTTTTTACCGTGAGTTCAGCGCAACGAACATTTATTTTTATAGATGAACTCAATTGGATATCTGACATACACTTCACGTCTCGAAATGATGATGATAATTGTACTTTTCTAAGTACCTACATTAAATAGAATAATTCATAATTAAACTCTTGTGGTTTCTAATAACATTTCGTTATTATCACATAAGATTTTGACTAATTGCATATCATTGAATTCAACATTTTTCAATGACTTTATCTCACAATAAACCATCAGAAACATTACTAAGTAATTTACTTAATAAATTGATTATAAAGTTAATCACATAAGATTTTAACTAATTGCATATCAATGAATTCAACATTTTTTAATGACTTCATCTAACAATAAACAATCAAAAACATTATTAAGTAATTTGCTTAATAAATTGATTATAAAGTTAATCACATAAGATTTTAACTAATTGCATATCATTGAATTCAACATTTTAAATGACTTTATCTCACTATAAACAATCAGAAGCATTATTAAGTAATTTGCTTAATAAATTGATTATAAAGTTAATTGTTTTAATAGTGAGATTATTAGTGATAATTATCACAGTATAAAATAAATATGATACCATTATATTTTTTACAGATAATAAATTAATTACATTTTCTATATTACAATCTGTAAGCTTTTTATTATAATTAAATAATACTAGTTTAAATGAACGCAAGGTCTACTTTATTTACTGAAATAGTGTGAAATTTATCATTTACTTAAGAGATAATTAGAATTTTGTTAAAGGTTATTTAACGCTCATTTTTTTTTGCTTTGTTTATGTTTCTTAATACATTGATGAACAGAATCTCACATAAATATGTTTCACCTCAATTATAATAAATTAATTACATTTTGTATATTACAATCTGTAAACATTTTATTATAATTAAATAATACTAGTTTAAATGAATGTAAAGTCTACTTTATTTAGAGAAATATTGTGAAATTTATCATATACTTAAGTGACAATTAGAATTTTGTTAAAGATTACTTAACACTCATTTTGGTTTTAAATTTAATAAAAATAATACGTATAACTAAAACTCTATTTGTAATGTAATGCTTATTTAATAATAGCACAATTTTCAAGGTACATTTCGTACATCATGTAAATACAATTATAATTTGATAATAAGATGTTCGAATTTTCAGTCGATGTAAACACACCTGTTCGAGGTTTGTCGGATGCGGCTATCTGGATTGACCACTCGACGATTATGATCAGTTTCGAAATTTTCATCAATTAAGTGAACTGCTTAAAGATGTAACAGTTTCAGGAAACTATTCATTGCAACTGAAGCCCATCAGAGAGGAAGAGCCGCTCTAACGGAAACACAAATTTATCAATTTATCAAAGTATATAAGAAAAAAATTAGTCGCATACTTCTGTGAAACATTCGGCGATCCTCGAATTCATTGCTGATGAACTTTCTATTCTTCGATTTTACATATTTACATACGATTTTAATGCCGGAAGTGGAACATTAATTTGACAACATTTATTTTTTCCATGTATAATTATAGATTTTCTCGTTTTATTTTATAAATAATTTAGATACAATTCTTTAACTAATTTGGCGGAAAGACCAATATTCAATAGCCTATTGCAATACTTAACGTATTGTTTTTATAACACTGTTTAGTCTGTAATTATTTATAAAAAATATAGTTAATGTTTTTTAATTAATTTTTTTTTTTTTGTATTTTAAATAATAAATATTGTTGTATATGAATATTTAAATAAAAACTTTAATTTAGTCGAGTTTTTGCAATATATTATAAATACTTCATTTTCATACAAAAATTCGAATTTTCTTACCTAATTTTCCATTACTTAGAATACAAGTATATTTGAAATCAAGCTATTGACATAGTAATGAAATTTAGTAACCTTGAACATTAGAATTTTATTCATTGGTTTATATTTTAGTAAACAAGTTGTGGAAAAGCGTTATTTACTTATGAATGCTACTATCAATCTTCTTGAAATCAACAACTTTAAGCGTTTAAAGTTGTTTCATTTATTCTCTAAATAGATTTTCGTTAGAAACGTAATTTCTCTCTATTTTTATTTAAAACACATAGATTTGCACATTTCTTTGAATAAAAGGTTTGTAAATGATCTCAGGTTATAAATTATTATCAAGTATATAAAGATAATCCTCATTAGCCACCTTTTGGTACGACCAAAGATATCAGTCTTTCTTCCCAAAATAATATAAGTAAGAATTTTACAATTTTGAAATATTTAATATATTATTTGTTATATATGAAAATGTTTTAACTAATGTAAGATGGTAATGTTAAATAAGTTAAATAAACTAATCTTGCTTTAAGAATTAAAACGAAATTATATAAAAATGAAGTATAAACTTACTTCATTTTTATATAATTTTTAAGAAAAATAAGACAAAGAAAATTTCAAAGAAAACAATCCATACTATGCACCATGCACCGAACGATTAAATAAAAAATTAGACAAATGTTCTCCTTAATGTTACGATTTATTAAAATGTAAATATAAAAAAAATCAATACTCTTTCATGCAAGTTATTACTAGTAAAATTTAAAATTTTACATTTCTATTCATAATATAAAATACTTATCATGCAAAAGTAATATTAGTAATATTAATGTAATTTACTAATAATATCATTATTATAGAAATTCTTTACTAATAATAATAAACTTTGTTGGTCATAAATGAGACCTAAGTTATATCTTAGTCTTAACTTTACTCATTATACATTATATTTATTAACTACCCAACTTTTTATAACACCTGAAAATGTTAGTTATTTTGAATAGTTTCAATGGTGGAATAGTTTGAAATTCAACATTTGTAGATATTATGCAGATATGATAACTACTAAGATAATAGTTATTTAAATAGTATATTTCATACATATTTGACGATATGTTTTAATTTGGAAAAGATTCTTGTTAGTAGCTATAATTATTTGTATAATTAAAAAGTAATTATGTAGTCTTTTGGGAGGGTCAACACGATTTATTTGTATGTGTTTGCGCATCTGGAAGTTTGGTAATCGCTGTTAGGAGGATCTCAAGCGTCCTATGGAGAGGTGACACGAGATATGTTGAAATTGGTTGGAATAAAGAAGGAAGGACTCGGAGGAAGGCTTATGGGAGCCTCCGGCTCCAGTATTGTGGGTTGCTGGACTCCGGAGTAGGAACGGCGACAGGTCTGCCCGGAGTATATTGTCGGAGCGCGCGCGTGTTTTGGTATTCCGGTGTGTTTGTGCCTGTGTCTGTGTGTGAGTGTATGTCGGTCACGCGCTCAACTCTACACACGGTCTTCGTGGTTCCCACTTTGCTCTACAGGTCAAACCTGGAATGGCCGAAAAGCGGTCAAGCGATGTACAGGTGTTTTTTCGTGCGTAGCTCTTAGGCCAGTTCCGAGGGTGCCCCACGGGAACCACGTAAGTTATTTCGATCAACCTGTGGTCCCATTGAATCCCTCACAACAACCCACACCACATAACACACACGTACATCATCAACATCAACACACCGTCTCCTCCGACACATTCCGTTTTCCCTTCGCGGATACAGGTTAGGTTTTTGAGCAGCAGCAGCACCATCAACAGCTACGATTATTTATTTGTTGTTATTTGGTGCACAAACTTGGTTGGGCCGGTTATGTGAGTGCCTCTTTCTCTCTCTCACTCTCTCAATATCTTCGTGTATGTTGTGTGTGTGTGTGAGTGCGTGTGTGCAGTTACATGCATATATATATACATACATATATTCATATGCATGTGTATGTGTAATAAGACGTCCAGTGCGGGAAGCCGAAATTGTATTAAAGTAACGTTACTTTTTCTTATTAAATTAAGTTGCGTCCGTGGTAACCCGTCTGCAAATTACAAGATCGTTCGCGACGGTCGCATTATGCGGCCAATTCTTCCCCCAAAGAATTGTACCGTATAAATCTAATGAAGACGGGGATTTTTTGAATATTGATAGTCATATATTTTTTGCGCGTTTTACGTTTGAAATTGTCGATGTGATGTAATGCGGCACGCATTGGAAAGTGGCCGTTTGAAAATAGGTCAATTTTTTTCGCTCGTATGTGTATATCAGTTTTATTCATTTCAGTGCGCTGCGAAAAAAAAGTAAATCAAAAGAATACAATGTAATAACGATGCGCGATCTGTTAACAGTACAACAATGATAACTTATATTTCTGAATGCATCGGTGTTAATTGTTTACTTGTTGTGTTGTAGATGTGCAAAGCTTTGCTAGTGGAGATTAGCAAAGTTCCACTTCAAACCAAGTTTAGGATGCGGTGATCATGGCAGACGCAGGTATAGATAATGAGGCGGATTCGGGCACGAATCCGCCTCCGCCGACTAGTAACAATGACGAAAACGAGGAAGCGACGCCGCAAGAGGAGGAATCGGAACAGAACGACGCTGAAGGAACAGTCTCTGGGAGCAACACAAATTACGATTCGGCGGGCGAAGGGAACCACAGATGCGACAGCTGCGACTTCGAAGCTATCGACAAATCCTCGCTGACCGCCCACGTGAACCAAGTGCACGGCACCAAAGAAACTGAAATGGAAGTGGAGAATAACAACCCGCCGCAGGAACGGATACACAGGAAGCTGTTCGAGTGCGACGTCTGCAATATGAAGTTTTCCAATGGGGCGAACATGAGGCGCCACAAGATGAGGCACACCGGGGTCAAACCATATGAGTGCCGAGTCTGTCAGAAGAGGTTCTTTAGGAAGGACCACCTGGCGGAGCACTTCACCACCCACACCAAAACATTACCCTATCACTGCCCGATATGCAATAGAGGATTCCAAAGGCAGATCGCGATGAGAGCGCATTTTCAGAACGAGCACGTCGGTCAGCATGACTTAGTTAAGAGTTGTCCTCTTTGTAGTTATCGCGCGGGATCGATGAAGAGTCTTAGAGTACACTTTTTCAATAGGTACCAGCTGATGCTGTGACCCTATAAGCACACCCAAGTAAACGTTTTTCGTTTTAGGCACGGCATTGATTTGGATAACCCCGGTCCAGCAGGTTCTTCTGCCTCTTTGCTGGCCGCTGCTGCTCAGCAGGGCTTCCCCATGGATGGCACGCTGACGTCCCTCGGGAACTTGTCACAGAGCGTCTCCGTCAGCATGACAGCAAATTACAGCGATAGCGGTGATTCAACGGGCGCCCGATCCACCGACAACGCTACACCTCCGATGCATTTTCTTACGCCACACGTTGAAATCAGCATGGCAGATGCACCAACACCAGTATTTTCGCCAACATTGGTAATTTAAACTATCATTTGATAAGAAGTACAATAACCACTTTAAGTGGATCATAACACCAATTGACCTGACACTTAAAGAACCCATATTTACAATCTATTTAATTATTTACAAGTTAACTAGACAGCAATATATGTTATAATATCTTAACATATAGCTTATTGTTACAAGTAGATTTTCAGAACAATGAAGTAAAATATCAATATTTCGTTCATTCCAATTGGTCTATTGTTTGATTTAATTGAGTTTGTATTGATATTCCGATTCCGATTTTTTAATTGAATTTTTGTGTTCGATACAAAAACAACAATTTCGTTTAAAGTTTAGTAAAAAAATCAACACACGTAGATTTTGCAGAAAGTGTTAAAACATTACTGTTCAATTTTTAATAAATGTCATGGCATATTCCTTCAAATCATATAATTTTGTAATAAAGGTGAGCTTATGAATATTAAGCATAATTTCACAATATATATGTTTTCTGGAAACAGGTCACATGTATCTTAATATAATTGAATCAAAATAGATTGGGAAGGTCAATCTAATGATTTTAAACCAAATGAGTCCACTGTTAAGAAGATGCTACAAATGGAGATTAATGAATGTTACTTTTCGAATAGTCGGATCAGCATGGAAACGCTCAACCTGGTCAAAGCAGTAGCGGTGAGAATTCGCAGAGGATGAACGGCGACTGTCCTGGATCACCCCAATCTGGAGATTCGAATTCGAACGCCCCGACGAGCTCGCACACGAATTCGTTGCGGATGGACCACGAGACGAGCATCACACCATCCATTTCGTTGATTCCCATCAAGCAGGAACCCAATGAAGATTACGATAAGCGTAACGGACCTGTTAATTTAAGCACTTCGCCTTCAGGTATTGTCAGATGATCTTCTCTCTACCATTCAGTTAATTAACTGTCTCGTTGTAGGAAGCGTTCAAATGCAATCGGCGACCTCTAGTAGTCTAAGCTCGCTGATTAAGGTATCACCGCTGAAAAGTTTACTCCGAGACGATCTGAAACGAAAGATCGTGACGCGCAGCTCTTCGTCGAGGACCAGATCCTCCGGCTCACCAAATCATAATAATCCGGAGAGCAGTCCCAACGATTCGGCGACAACCACGAATGGTACCATCACCTCGACGGGTCCGGAACAGCCATCGGATTCATCTGTTTGGAGAGCGAATAGCAAACGCTCCATGTCCGGACTGCAGTGCGTCTTTTGTGGCATCGCCTTTCCAGATCAGACGCTCTATTTCCTTCACAAGGGCTGTCACTCCGATGCGAATCCGTGGAAATGCAACATTTGCGGTGAACAATGTTGCAACGTTTACGAATTCAACTCTCACCTGCTCAGCAAAAGTCACCAGTGAAACCTCACACAAAACAAGTTAAAGGTAGTACAAGTTCAAAGGCCTTAGAGAAGTGTTGAATTTTTTTCTAAAACACGTAAGAAAACATGACATGTATTAATTTAAACAAAGATTTGTGATAACAAGGAAAACATTGCAAAACATTCCAAGCCCTCGGCGAATTGTAAACGGCAATTCACCGGGGATAACATCAAAAGAAAGAGTTATATCATTGACTAGTAAGGCAATTAAACTTTTTTGATATCCACTACTACAAAATCAAAATTAGATCGTCATTAACAAAATGAATATATATATTTTTATATATTCACTTTGATATATATATATACATATTTTTTTTTCATTTTTTGAAGTAGTATTAGCTGTAAAGTTTATTTGCTTCTGTTACTAGCTATAAGCTTATTTTATCCATAATTTATTTATTAATCAAATAATTGCATTATCAGTTTTAAGCTCAATTAGAATTCTTTTTCTTTTAATTAATATTTCTTGCAAAGAAACACAATAATCTCATTATTATTGTCAAATTAATGTTTATTATTTTTGTTTAGGGAACTAATCAATAATGTGTTACATACGTACATTCGTTAAATATTTTTTAGGACATGACAAAACAAATGACGAGATATTTTTATGTAAATATGTTTATGTTTTGTTTTTTATAGTCGAGTGCCTATGAAATGTGATGACATGAAACAATACCTGATGATATATTATAAAAAAAGAAAAGAAATATGAGATAGAAGGAGAGTAAGAGAGAAAAATTATAGATACATTCCGTCCAAAAAAAATGTTCTACAAAACAAAAAAAAAATCTAAATGAAAAAATATTTTATAAGTATATTGGAGAAGAGATTAATGTATAAGGTTAGTAATATTTATGTAAATCGAGTTATATAAACAAAAAACAAACAAATAAAGTTGAAAACATTCCAGTTAGCTTGACAGTGCAATACAATTGTTAAATGAAATTGAAAGTTCGTTCGTTTTTGCACTAACTTTTATATATAAATATATATATATCATAATAATTGAATAGTAGAACCCAAGATTCTGAGATTTTTAATATAATTTCCATCAAATTTGTGATTATTTTTTATGTATTTTTTAAAAATATATATATATTTATTTTATTTATACAAACTGTATATTTGCTGGTGAAAGGGGTTAAATAAATATATATTCAATATTGTTTCAAACTGTTTGTTTAATTTCAATTAATTTTTATTATATAAGAAATAATGTATGTATATCATCGAATCACTTTTTGTGTTTCTCTAAGGTCTTTAACAGCTCGTCGGCTTCTTCGGACGATTTGACTCTGAATAAAATCGGTGTTGGAGGAGGTTTAGCATCTGGCACGGGCAAACAAACTAACATAACATCTTTCTTCCCCAGCCTCTGCATGGGAATTCCATCAGACAATATAAAATTACACAACAAATTACCCAGATTCGTGTCGGCGCGAACGATCAGCTGCACCTTCTCTGAATCTGGCACAGGTTTTAAAAACAAATTTCCCACACCTCTGTCTCCAAAGGTGCCATCCTTCTTCACAAACACTTTGCACCTGATCGAGTATACGCTGTTATCCTCAACGACTGGCGTAAATTCTACCTTTGGAGGCTCATCTTCGTCGGCCTCCTCTGATTTCTCTGTCGTGATTGCAGGTTTCGTCACATTGTTAGAGGCAGCGAAAGGAGTAGAGGTGACCGCTCCAAAACTGAAATTGTTGGAAGCGTTGCCGAAGGTGAATCCCTTCTTGTCCTGCTCAGAGTTACTAGCACCAAAACTGAAATCCTTATTCTCGTTTGCCGTATTTGAAGCTCCAAACTTGAATTCTGGCTTGTTACTATCCTGCTTTTTGGGAGTGCCAAATGAGAACTGCAGTTTACTGTCTTCTTTGCTATTGCTACCAAAACTGAATTGTGGCTTTTGTTCCTCTTTCTCTTTGCTACTACTGCTAAAAGAGAACTGAACTGGTTTAGTCTCAGCTTCTTTATTATTTGTACTACCAAAACTAAATTGTGGTTTAGTCACTTTCTCATCTTTACTGCCAAAACTAAATTGAGGTGTGCTTTCCTTTGAATTATTGGTTTGATTACTACCAAAACTGAACTGTGCCTTACTTTCCTCTGACTTATTATTAGTTCCAAAAGATAACTTCTCTTCCTTTGCTGGTGTTTGAAATGTGAAGGAGCTCAATTCTTTTTTAGTTTCTTCACTGACCTTTACTTTGGTACTTTCAATTTCCTTGAAGTACTTTTCATAGTCACCAAAGATTGGCTTCAGGTCAATGAATGGATTCTCATCAACATGAGTCTTAATCCAACTTGCAACACTCTCATTCAAACCTTTCAACTTTGCCAGGTACTCATTATTGGGCTCCTTCTTGGGAGTCTCTACAGGTTTAACAGCTTCCTTATCAGTTCCATTCACATCCTGTTTTAAAAAGGCAAATGCTGCATTCGGATTTGCTTGGGCCTTATTGAATGCTGTGAAACCGCCAAACACGCTCTTCTTCTCCTCGCCATTGTCAGTCTGAAATAGAATTTAGAAATATACAATTTGAACTCTCTGACTCGTATCGCTTATTGATCTAACCTCTGAAGTTGTCGTCGGGGCTACTCCCCTCCTTCGGGCCGTTTTTATAACGCGCTTCTTCAGAACTTCCTCTGAGGCTCTCTTGAAGGTTCCGGCATCTTCACATTCCTCATCCTGGTCCCAATTATCGTGGTTTAACTCACTTGTTGCGCTCCGTTTGCCAGCCATTTAATATATTTCTATTTTTAAGGTTAGGCTTATGGAACTAGTGGCACTATGCAAACAGGAATATTGCCAAGAAAATGTAGGTGATTCACACGACGCCGCCGTTCTTTATTAAAACACACGTCTGCTTAATAATCAAGTACGATTGGGAAACGGTTTGGTAAACGTTTCGACGAAGAAAGTGCGGGAAACTAAAACTAAATAAAAAAAATAACGCACACTTTGCAATAAGAACGCTGACAGATATCCAAAAATGTATCCACGGAGTGAAAATGCTTTTCTTTCTAGATAGAAATCATTTGAAGGAAAATGTATCTAATTAAGAAATCATACTACATACACAGAAAGCAATTTACTGCAAAAGACTTGATAAAAAATGCAATTAAATATAATTATTTGTTGATTTAGTTGCCTATACTAAGTTACCATTTCGGGTAATTACAGTCTTATAAGAATGAGAGTGCCAGAAATAAGGTCGTAATATTTAAAAAAATATGTGATTTTTTACTTATACCCAAAGTTTAATATAATAATACTAAAATATTACGTGTTAAGCAAAGTTTGAAATTCACAAAAACTTCATTCAAAAATTATATTCTAAATTTATATAAATAATTAAGTACATAATATTTTGTAATCTTTAAACAAAGTTAGTATAAGTGATACAATTATAAAAATTGTTTTAAATTAAATTCTATCTGTGTATTTGCATTATTATTCCTGCTAAAATATGACGTTTTTCAGTACAAGTACAGCTTCCAAATATATGTATTTAAAAAGTATCATAATCATGATAATTTTGTAAAAACCTGTAAAACTTTTTTTTTAATTTAGTATAATTTTTGAAGAAATGTATTTAATAAATTATTATTTGTTTATTAGAAAGTTATAGTCTCTTATTTTTAATGTTATAATTGTATCAATGTAATCAAGCGTATTAGTATTTTAATTTTGGTAGTGCTAATTGGCAAATATAAAAATATCTGCTAAATATAGACTTTTCTGCGTTTAAAGTTCATTGGTAGTTACATAACTTTAATTATAAGTTGTATTAATATTATATACAATCTATAGCTGATCATTTTATTAGAATGATTATATAAATACGTTTTTTTTTATTTGTTTATATGTGACTGTTATAATAAATATTATTATAATATAAATAATTATATATTTGAAAATTAAGCATTGTCTTAATGTAGTTGTTATTTCTGGAATAAATCGTGTCAATTGTATATTCTATTTATTTATAATAATTCACTCAAATCAGTCTAATAGTAAAGAATGCAATTCCAAGAAGAATTGCAGATAAGGACACAGTAGACGCATCGTTGCATAAATCTCCTTTACAGAAGCACATCAGGACTGGACGGTATTGCCATTTGGTTTGTCCGCAGCGATCCTCGCTATCCGAAGGTCCTCGTTGCAGGCATATCCTTTGTGTGGCCACACCATACTCTGCAAACGTTGAATTTAGCATGATTCGATCTGTCAAAATCGTCCATCCTTACCTTCTTTCAACGCATTTTCAGTCTCCACGATTTTCCCGCACCAACCGGAAGCGCAAGGGATCGTATCTACGCCCTTTTCTTCATCAGCTTGTGTAGCATTCAACGTGAATGGATCCTTGCAACTGCCATTCTCACCTCTCGATCTACACACGTAACATCTCTTCAGGCCTCCTAAAAAAGCACCCGATCATCATGCAGCACGAAAATTCAACTAATTATCGATAAATACCTTCGATGTTTATAGGGAAAATAGTAAATATCACAAACACTATGGCGAGAATTCCAACTTTAAGTTCCATTTTGTTTAGATACGGATCGCGAATGGGACTTAGCAGAGTGTAACCTTCTGTCGACCATTACTTTCTCTTGGCCACTTACGCAGCGTCACCGGCCGCGATTACAAATGCAAGACGTCGAAGAAGTGGGGAACATCAACTTCGGAGGAAAATAAAAAACCAATGACTAAGACCTGTTTCAAAACAAATGTTGCGATTGTGTACAGCTTATAAAATTTATTTGAACTGAACGCGCGAACTGACTAATACTTGACATTCTTGTTACTCCTCTCATCCAATAGCTCCATCGTTTCCGAAGTATTAACAATGTTTGTGTTTTTATCGAATAGTCTTTCCTCATCATCTTCATCCTCGTGATGTTGCTGAAAACTCTTCGATGCCTTCTCGACGTTCGTTTTTTCAGTAGACGAATCGTATTCCTCATCGTCGTCATCCAACAATTTGTTCTCACGCTTCAGATCTTCCCGAAGTTGCTGATAACTTTTGAATCTCCTTCTACGTGTCCACGTTACAATCAAACCAGCGCAATAACACGAGAGTGTTAAAGATAGTACAAAAGCCAAATACATCATATGCCTAACAAAAGCTAAATATACATTGAAAGAAGTAAATCCATTTCATTAAAGTACCTTGTGTTAACAGTTTTGCTTTGGACACTACGAATACACGCACTTGTTGCATCCTGACTTCATCGACATAACAAGTATAATTTCCTTCCTCATCTTTAGTAACACCATACAAATACAGAGTATTAAACGTATCTACTGTAACTTTAGGCTCAACGTTTGAAGATTCGACACTTTCTCCAGCTTTTATTGTATGCCCATTAATTTTCCAAGTCACCTGATTCTCTAATGTCGAGCTACAAAATAATATTGTAAAACATATCTTCAATAACTAGCTGATTATAATTACTCTGGACAAATTAGAGTAAGATGTGCATCTTCCGCTAACACGAATGTTTTCTTGTATTTAAAGCCAGTTTTCTTAGTAGATTTCCAACCTTTATAAACACCCTCAGCATCTAAATTTAATAAATAATCAACCAAAGTTAACAAAGATAGTTTGTTTGCAAACCGGGGTTGCAAAGTCCATCGCATTTCTCGACTTCAATAAAGTCAGGAACAACGCTAGTTCCGTTGTATATTCCTGGAACTAAATATTTTAAAGCCATCGACCTGCACGAAATATGCGTAGCCCTTAGAAGCAATTTCTCGTGGTAATTTTTGCCAACCATTTTGATATTCTGCAAATTAGAATAATTAACTTAATTTATAATCAACTGGTATTTCATTTTACCCCAACTTGGCTGACTTTTAATTTGCAGTGTCCTTTTTTCGAGCGTTCTCCTTGACCTTTCGGCTTACCGCATATTTCGCATGGTCCTGCCTCATCCCACTCAGTGATCATCTCTAATGAAATTCTCAAAGTTAATCGCAAATACTCATACTCTCCAGTCGTAGAACGCGTCAATAAGCGATTGATCGGTTCAAATGTTTCCTCTTGGTATTTCGTCCATAAAGATAATGATCCGATTTCAGGTTTTATTGTATTCAAACCAATAACTGAAATAACATTACCATTCAATACTTTATAAGATTTGTATTGTTTACCATCAATGTAAAAGTTATATTTGTTGTCCACTTCGTCTCCGTCTAAACCTCTGCAAAAATATTCACCAGCATCGTGCTCCGTCAAGTTCATTATAATAAGGGTGTGATCCGGTGTTACTCTGATTCTATTCAAAGTCATGTTATTTTCCATTCCCAACTTGACCTCACGTTTGATGCTGCTGTTTTTCATGTCTAGTTTGTACCAAATTTTTGGATGGTCGTCGTCGTTTTCGTTGCTGTAATTAAAATTTTAGGACCAAAATAAAAGAATTAAATTGAGCATCATTTAAAATACATTATTTAGTCGAAAATCATTTTGTAATTTAAATTTAATCGTATCATTTACTCGATGCGATTTATGCGGGTTATAATAAAGATCTACATAGAAATAAGTTGATAAAATTGAAATATGAATAATATAATAAAGTAGCGTTTAGATTCTGAAACATCCTGAGAATGTTACTAATATTATTAAAATTTGGTATGAAATGTATAGTAAACTAATTATGTTGTAGTTTTCACATTGTATCACATAACATTATGATATTCGAAAAATATATTACTGCAAAATATTATTAAAGTGAATGATAAAGATGTTTCTTTTCTATATAATATTAACATTTACAAATTTAATCACAGTTTTATAAATGCAGAATCTATTTTTTAATATGTCAAAAATTATAAAAGTAGTAAACCATATGTCTTTCTGTCTAAATATTATATTATAAAAAACAATATGTAAGAATGAGAAAATGGTTGTATGGTGTATTATTTCATTTTTCTTAATGTTTGAATATTTAAATTTCATTTTTACCTAAGCTGCTTAGAACCATTGCAGATCTTTTATTAATACAGTTTACATACCAAAAGTGACATTGCAACATAACTTTTTCGTTCTCGTTTCCTTCAACAATGCTGTACAAATCATCCTTATCATTCGTTACTAATCTATTTCTTTCTCTGCAGAAACTTTCGCTCTCGGTGGTCGTCTCAGTATCATCATTTGATGATATGAATTTTAAGGCAATTAGCAATATTAGCAATGCATAAATCATTTTCATCGATATTTATAAGAATTATCCTTGGCAACGTGTGCAATTCCATGTTGCTGAAACTAATTGGGTAATAATTATGTACATTTTTATCGCTTATTGTCTAAAATGACTCGCTCTCATTACGCAACAATGTTTATTATTATTTTCGCTTTGCAATATTTGCATTTTTGCTTCTTTTTAGTAGTTTACTTTGAACAACGCTACAGGATGGTATGCAGCTAATTTCAGTTTAGTAACTTTGTATGTTAATTATTTTGATATGCACTCGTTAATTCATTGATAAGTTATATTCGTATGAATACGTATAAGTAAAGAGATGATAAGGAAGTAAAAACGCAATGGTTTTCTATTTATTTCGCTGATAAGTTTATTTGTTTGGTACTACATGAAGTTGGCAATCAACGGACTGTACACAACAACTCCCAGAATCCCCCGCATTTAACGTCAATATGGCGGACGAACTTGAAAGTGAGTTTACGCTTGTTTTAAATAGCATTTATTATTTTACGATATTCATTATTTAACTGCTAGTTTTTGCATGTTCGTATTCAGTGCTCAGTGCGTAGATAGTGTGTATTGTTATTCCATTTTCGCAAAGGTATTAATACGTGTGCATAACACGACCACAGTTCAAATTCAAATGAAAATGGAGCCCAATACAAAAATTCAAATATTGCCCAAGCTATTGTTTAACCTACAAATCTTGTATTTTTAAGGTGAATCCGCAGTTGCTCTGTTGGAATTCAAGAACGGCAGAAAAATGAGTGACGATCAATTGAAGGAGGAGATTATGTCCGACGAAGACGAGGATATGGACGTTGATGAAGAATTGCAGTTGGGACCAGCAGCCCTGGGACTCCAAAGAGTTGGCACCCCCATCAATAAGCCAACACCAACACAGCCCACACAGGTGCTCAACGCTAGAGGTATGCCAGCTCGGATAAGGAAGAAGAACAAGCTGTTTTTTGATGATGAGCTTGTTAATATTCCACATCATCGAGTGCCCTCCGCCAAGAAGCTGAACAAAAGTCCTACCAAGAAATATCATAAATCGCCTTATAAACTCAGGAGGGAAGTGAAATCCTATGATCTACGTGAGAGGAAGCATGAAAAGTCCCCACGTCCAACTTCCCCAACACCATTGCATTCGCCAGATAGGAAAATTGGTCAGAAGATTGGTCTGCGACTTAGGAATCTGTTGAAACTTCCCAAGGCCCACAAATGGGTTTGCTATGAATGGTTCTACAGTAACATAGATCGCTGTTTATTCAGTGGTGATAATGATTTTACAATTTGCTTGAAGGAATCTTTCCCTGAACTGAAAACAAGGGAATTGTCTAGAATTGAGTGGACTAAAATAAGAAGGATGATGGGTAGACCTAGAAGATGTTCCCAGGCTTTTTTCAATCAAGAGAGACTGGATTTAGAAAAGAAGAGGAATAAAATAAGAGCTCTCCAGCAGAGGAAAGTCACTGACACCTCCACTTTTCAAGACCTTCCACCCGAGATTCCAATGCAGTTAGTGATTGGTACCAAAGTAACAGCTAGATTACGAAAACCGCAGGATGGCCTTTTCACTGGTAGCATAGATGCAGTCGATACTTCCAACAACACTTACCGGATAACTTTCGAACGAACCGGATTGGGTACGCATTCGGTTCCTGATTATGAAGTGCTTTCAAATGAACCTCCTGAAACGATGCCGCTGAATCAGAATAAGGTGAGGAGAAATGGAAATGCGACAACGCTGAAGAGTCCTTTGAAATTGAAGAAAGATCCCTTGCTATCCGGTTCCATGTTGAACAAACCACAATTACCGGGAGCGGTTTCTGAGAGAGGACATCCTGCCAAATTGCTGCGCCATATGGTGTTCGTGAAAAAGATCTTAGCAACGAAACGCGTTAAAATTAAATTGCTTCAGAACATGAACTCCGAGGCGGAGAACTTTAATTCTTTCAATAAAGATATCCCAGAAGACTTTGAGCGAAGATACGCCGGAATTCTGATTGAATTAGAGTCGTTGAATACGGATCTGCAATTTTATTTGAAGGAAATGCAGGACCGGTGTCAGGAAATTGCACCGGAACATAGTCTTAGCTCCATAGTAGCTCCGGATCAATTGCGGGAGAAGTGCCGAGAAGAGGCAGCAGAGATTGTCATGAGGAACAACTCTGCGATGTCCGATAGACCTGTTGCGAATGAGAAGATATTGGACCTGGTGACCGACCTTACTGGATTGATGATACAGGTGAAATGCCTCTCCGACTCCGATCAAGATCCTTACAAATTACAGGTCATTGAAGGAACTATGGAGGACATCAAGCGGAAACTGTCAGTCTCCAATCAAACCGTATTTCAGACGAACGTCGAAATCCATATGAAGCATATAGAAATAGGTCTGGGGCAAGTGTCTAAAGCCATTAAGTGATTATTATTTACATTATTTGTATATTACTGTTCAAGGGAGTTCACTTTCGAGTACAAATATTTTAAGAATCGGTAAAAAAACAAAAAAAACGCGGTCTATGTAAATAGTTATCAGTTTTTTGGCTTATAAGCTGCTGCATCATTAAACTTCGTATTTTCACGGGCTGACCAATGGATATTTCGACTGTAGATCGTACAACATTCGGTAATCAAAATTTTGTTTTCATTGTTCCTAACAAAATTAATTAAGTTATTTCTGATCTTTGCGTTATAGCATCGTTCGGTAATTGATCTTGCTAATAATTAAATAGCATATAATATGCGCCTTATTGTTTTTACGTTATTTAATTATTAGCGAATGAAGAAATATTTAGTTATGATTGTTATTGAATATGTTATTATTTTGGTCAGCTCCAAATGACTATGTACATATATAAATACTAATGAAAAAAACTTTATATTATATCATAATTGTTAATAGCGACCCGTAAGTGGTGCAATAATCACGTAATTTTTATAAACTGGATTAGATAGTTACGTTTTTTTTTTTGGTGTTTAAATACTTTTTTTGTATACTGTATCTACGAAGATTTGTATAACACTTTATTGTACACTTTATGTTATCTGCATGTGGCAAGTTTAATAAAAATTTAATTATTTAATAAAAATCTAATTTATTTGTTTTATATGACATGAAATGAAAATACCCGTATTTATTAAATTAAAAATAAAAGCATTCGTTTAACATACAAGTATGGAAACGACTTGCGTGTACTTTTTGAAGTTGCTTGTGCAAGTACTTTTGAATTATGCTGTAGCAGTCATGTTGTTCCGAACCCAACACGATTTTAAACACTTGCTGATAGTACGGAAATGTATTAATTACCAATGTAAATTTGCATTTTTTAAAAATAAAACTTGTATAAAGATAAAATTACGGCTTTTAATACAAGTAATTGCGGACAGCGCTCCTCTCGGAATGCGTCATAACTATCACATTATATGTTTGATTAGAAAGAAGGAAATTGATGTTTTTCTTCTCTAAATTAAACAATTAGTAAATTTGTTTATTATTAATAATAAATTGTACGTACTGCACAAAATCTTAACAATTAATATAATATTTTATATTATTATCTTCATAACAGTATTAGTACGGTGTTTTCAACATTAATGAGAGATTTACCATTTCTTGAGTCATAATTCCAATAAATTGAGGACTAAATTTCTTATGGTAGTTTTTCATTGTTTTCAAAATACAATTAGCATTTTTATTTACTTATTAATATATTATTTGTATTTTATGCTCTTCTGCTGTAATCTTGAGGCTTGTATCTCGAGTGAGCTTGTGTTATTGTTATGTATCAGTATTAAGTTGAGTACTTATATCGTTTTCCAACACTGACAAATCACATTTGTAGCTAATGTTTGTTTCTAAAGAACATTTTCGTATCATCTTTTTTTTAGTAAGCTCTATTTTGTCCGTAATGTCTACAATTCTTCCTCGTGTGTATCAATAATGATGTTATTGATTGTGTATTCAGTGTATATGTTTGTGGCTACTTATTGATAGATCCTCAGATTATATGTTTTGAATTTCTATAATAATCCATACATCTTTGTTTGTTGACGTATCCTGTTAGGACATGTCCTGACAGTTTGAATCTTCATTCCACAATGTTGACATTTTTGTGTCAAATCAGTGTTGTATATTTCATCTCCAAATTCATTTCAACACTTATTAAAAAATACTAATAGTTTTTTAATTATAACTGATAATAATTTATCATTTTCCAAGTGTTTAATTCCATTTGTGTAGTATATTATAAGGGTTTCTTATTCTTTGTTTTTTCTTAAGTTACTTCTAATCAGGAAGCCATAACACCTTTCTAGTTTCTTATAATTACCATAATTCGCCTCGCAATATATTCTTTGGAGTTAAACAATAATGGAAGAGATAGGCATGTTCTATTTGTTTTCATTGCATTTCTTTCATGATAATTCTTTTCAAGGAGTTTATTTAGTTCTTATTTTTTTTGTAGTTGTAGTCCATGTTTATCTATTTTGTTGTATTAATAAAACTATTTTATTAAATCTCATCTTAGAACAAAGCCAATTATATTAAATTGTGTTTAAAACAAGAGTCAATTTTAATGTTATACAAATTATATTGGTTGTAATATAAATAAAGCAGTTATAATTAAACTTTAAAAAATATATATTCTCACAAAATATTGTACAATAAATAAACGCATACATTGCTTAACAAAAAGGCTATCAACAATCCACTTTATTAAATAATGGACGCTCACATTACATGTCAATACATAAAAAAAACAGAATAATTATTTAAAAAATATATTTAGTAATGCGGAGTTACTTTTCTTAAAATAAAATACACATATTTAGAGTTTTGAGCATAATGCCATTCAACACTTACGAGATATTTAAATTAATTACAAAATAGTGAATTTATTTACAGAGTGGAAGGTAATCGTCGTTAGAAGAAGAAGGGTTTCTTTGTGTCTCTGTAAAATGGTGACCTATAATTCAAAGAACCTAATCTGTTTGGCGGTAGACCGTTCAGTTTCCTTTCCTCTTGCACTCTGAGAATCGCTCTAGCGTGAGGAATGTCGTTGTAGAAGAGTTCACCACGACCGTAGATGTAATTCACAGCTCTTCTAGCATCCAGACCAGTCAGAAGTAATGGATCTGGATACGCTAAAAAATACAAGAATAATTATTATTTTACTTTCTAAATACATGTATAATTTTTATATTAAATTTAAAAAAAGAAGCCATTTTTCGTTAAGTAATTATTGATTTATGAATTTACTTAACCTAATATCATTATCAGCAAAAGTAACTTCAATTAAGGCGAAGGAATACCTTCCTAATGCATTTCAAGGAAGTGATCATAAATCTGTAATAAAATTTACTATTTCTTAAGATACTTGAAACTAATTAAAACGTTTAAAATCGATATTATTTCAAATGTCATTTATAGATTTCGCTAATAACGCAGTTTACAATTTGCAAGATGATCTTTAAAGTAAGTTTAATGAGTGTGAATTGCAATCTTAATAAAAATATCATCAGCTAGAAATTCCAATGCAAACATTTTCAAGCTTGACAAGTGTGCGTAATTGAAGTGCTAATGATTTACGAGCATATCAAAAGCAGTAGTTTACCTAAGCCATTAGAGAAATCTGGTGAGTGATGAGTTTCGCCTCCATTGAAGTACCCATTCAAAGTGACGTCGAGGAAATTGTCGCTGCCATAAGGAAACAGATTCTCGGCCCAAATTTCCCTCGACTCCTCCAAGAACTCGACCGGAAGAGTGAAGCTCCTCGCATTCCTACTCTGCTGCGGCCGATCCCCGCCCTGTTTGCCCTTATTGCTGTTGTTATTAACGAACTTGACGTACTGGTAACTGGTAGAAGTGGATGCCCAACTTCCGGCAAACAGCATCCCGAAGAGAAACACGTAAATCTGTAACTGAGAAGAGAAAAAAAAAATACATTGCAGCGGCGAAACAAAGGAAAGAAAACGTTTAATTAGGCTAATTAGGATCGTGCGAGTTACGCAACTCGGGACGACTTCCAAGTGCATTTCTACAAGTAAAAGTGCGGGCTTATTATCTCCGGGCCAACGCGGAATTGCCGTGACGATTTCCATAGCACGATGAGATGTTACGCAACGCGGAGTGAAAATAAACGCAGCATCCGAAGCGTTAATTACAGTCGAATTCAGAAGCAAACGTAACATTTTCAATGATTGTTTTCCGATAATTGTTACCTTACATCACGTTATTTACATCACACGCTTCTTCGATTTAAACGAATTTTACAGACACACTTGAATATTGAGAGAGAGACATACTTGAATAGCGCAATCATGTAATTCGATTTCTGCCAATAATCAACACGATATTATACGTAAAGTCTTGATTTCACATTCAAATTAAATTCGTTTTGAATCAAAGATTGGATTACCATTTCAAATTTATTATTAACATTTGTTTTTAATTAAAAACAACTTATACTTATTATTTAAATATGTGTTCTTTAACAGTATTTAAAGCAAAAAAATACGTTCTATTCACAATTATTGTATTGACAAATTTTAAATATAAATTTATCTTCATTAATTAAAATATTTCTACAATAATAATCGAAAAAACTGCTTAGATATTTGCCTTGGTCAAAAGTATCTAAGTCCAATAATCTAATTTATTAAAACTTTATTGAAAATCTCATAGAAAACAATAAATAGGTGATTTACAAAGTCAGCACTTTTCAAAGTTATGTCTTACCTGAAATTAACCAATTTGGTCTCATTTACTTTATTATTAAGTTTTCTAAGACTATTATCTAAATGGAATTGAGTTTATTTGAAGTTTTTGATTATTTCGTTATGATGATAACATCATAATATGAAGTTATCTGAAAATATTATCATTTTTAAAGAAAGTTTTAGTACACCCATACCTCGTTATACAGCCGC
The DNA here is from genome assembly GCA_018845635.1 of Nicrophorus orbicollis. Lineage (NCBI taxonomy): Eukaryota > Metazoa > Arthropoda > Insecta > Coleoptera > Silphidae > Nicrophorus > Nicrophorus orbicollis. Next base: position 21,502 of record JAFMTC010000365.1, read on the forward strand.
TCTATATACGATATTTCTCTATAACGGCACACTTCAATTAAGGCACGTTTTCGATTTACGGCTTAAAATGTTTCGCTATAACGACAAAAAAAACTTGTTTTCCATGTCGATATATCTACATGTTGCTAATTTTCCGCAAGCGCAATAATTGATTCGTTATACGGCATTTCGCTTTGCGGCCAAGTTTGGTGGAACGTATCTATGCCGTAAAGCGAGGTATACTATAAAGTTTGAAAACGAATATACTCAGTAATGCTTAGAATATATAAATTACGTAAGAATAATTGCTTTTAGTTTTCTAGGTACAAGAAAAAAATCCCGCCAAATAAATTCATAATTTAATGTTAACAATAGATAATAATATAGGAGCAAAGCTGTAATAAAATGAATAATAAAATAATTGGTTATTAATCTCCTTGTAGGATGAGAGAAGCAAATGAAGAACCTTGAGCTTATTGACTAATTAAATTTATTATTTCTTTTCGGTGGAACTTGGCGAATTCGAAAGCATTTGCAATTACGAATTTAGCGTTTAATTTATTAATAAAAAAATACAATGGTTTACCGTTTCAATATAACGAGTGGCATTGCGAAAGGGAAGATTAATTCTCCGAGTGAAGGGAGAGAAGAACGTTTGCTGTTTCGTCATCAGTATTCAACGTTGAGCAATATTTTTTCTTCGCAAAAACAGAACAAAAAATGTTTGTGAATCAGTCCATGTTCTGGTATGTCTGAGACTCTGATGTATGCAAATATTATTCAAATTTTATCGCGTCGTGCTCTTTAAAAATGATTTAATATATTTCATTAAATAAAAAATGTTACAAATACATAACTTTAAGTGGAATCACAAGTTCTAAATGTGTAAAATTACAAAATAATGTTTTAGAATTCCTTAGTGATTTCATCAAATATGCTCTTTGGAAAATTTTATGTAATATTCTTATAAAATATGTTTCAACAAAATTATGACTTATATATAACTTTAAAATGAAATCTAGGTCTAAATGTTTCAAATTGAAGGGAAAAATAAGTCTTCGTAGATTTGATAAATGTTTAAGCATGAAGCTTAATGTCGAATAGAGATTTTAAATATTTATTTAAATTTATTAGGATTTACTATTTATAAATACTGCTTTCGTTTGTTTGTATTTATTTTTATATGTTTATATAATTTTAGCATTTGCTTTTTCTATTTTTACTGCTGTTTATACAATTTTTATTAAAAACAAGCAAACATATAATTTTATGTGAATGTTGATTTTGAACTTCTGTTTTGCATTGAATACTTGTTGAGTTGTTTTCCTTTAGTAAATGAATCTTTTCATCTTTTTATTTACATTTTTTTGAATAAATGTATGTTTGTTGCTTTTAACGCAAATATTTAGAAACAAGTTTAATTCCTTATATTAAATTGTTATGTCGAACCAATATAATTATATTTAAACTTTCTGTACCGGATATTCAAATTCGATAAGTATTTATGCTTCCGTAGATAAGAGTTATCACCAGAAAATGAAGAGTGAACAAATTGCAACAATGCTTGAAACAAATTGCAACAATGACCAACACGGGCCAACGACCTATTCCTGTGGGATACGCAAGATCAGCATCTTAAGAGTAATGAACTCATTAGCGATTAATAACTCCTACCTAGTTTATTTTATATTTGTAATTAGTGTTAGATGATTAAGCTAATGATCAATCTAGAAAAGCTAACTAACAACAGTAGTGCTATTATTCTCTTAAGGAACGAAACATCTCCAAATAGTTAATAAAAATATTATTAAATCTTCATCAACTTTACTTTACAATCACGAAAGTCAACATCGACATCAGCAGACTTTGTCCAAAATTCCATCCGTGGGACTCAACAAAATATGTTTAGTATATATTTATAATTAGTATTAGATGAGCAAGCTAATGAACAATATAGGTCCTATTCTTCACTTCACTGATAACTCCCACCTAGTTTATTTCATATTTCTAATTAGTCTTATATGATTAAGCTAATGATCAATCTAGGGAAGCAAACTAACAACATAAGTTCTATTCTTCACTTAAGGAAAGAGACATCTCCAAATAGCTGATAAAAATATTGTTAAATCTTCTTCAACTTTACTTTATAATCACGAAACTCAACATCGACATCAGCAGACTGTGTCCAAAATTCCATCCCTGGGACAAAATATTTACGATTTAAAATAGAAAAGACTAAATTTAATGAATTTGATCGTTCAGCAAAAGACTCAAAAACGTTGTTACAGAGAACAACTTCATCAAAATAAAATTAAAATGCAATTCCTAAACAATTATTGGTTTTAATGCTTTTTAAGTTGAGTTAAATCTATAGATACTTATAGCCATTTATTACAAATTACAACTACTTTTTGTGTCTAAGTATATTTTATGTTCTTTTATATAATTTTCAAATGTTGGATAGGTGTTTACCTCATTGTAAAGATGACATTAACAAATTTGGCTTCATCTAAATGGTTTAAGTCTCATGAGCTATCAATGAAAATATAACTATCCTAATCTTAGTTACAATAATTATGTGTATTTTATGATCAATCAACCTCAAAAATAAGTTTAAAATATAAAAGAAACAATAGATTATAAAGAATGAAAATTAAACTTTTAATTTTGGTTTAAACCGATCTTTAATTTTTTACAGTTGCACAACGATATAATTTCTATAAGTATTTCATCAGTTTCTCGTTTTAACAAAAGTTAACAGTCAGTTCGCGTTCAATAGCTTTAGAAACACTGATTTAAACCATTTATATAAAATTTACAATGTAATATTTGTAAGATTTTATGTGAATAATTCATAAATCTATTATAAAAGTTGATGATGAGCGATGATTACGTATTGCCTGTAATTGTTGTACAATCCGATAAGACATTGTGTGCGAACGCGGCAAATCTCCTTTGTTGTTCAATGTAAATCAGATGAATATGATGAAAACTTGATAAAGATCTAGACAATAAAAATCGGCACGATGTTGCCTCGCATTATATAAGTCCGCACTTGCCGTTTGCACGCTGCGTAATAAATGGATGAGTTGCAATTTGCGGAAAAGTCTCGGATGCAAATGCAATCGTTTCAATCGACAATGTCAATTTGGTAATAATCGCAATGGAAAGTAGCACAGACAATCATCGTTTCATGAAATTTCCAAAATGCAAATAAAGAATAAATTAAACGAAACTAAATAAAGAATAAATGAAAATAGAAACTGCATTTTTTTTAACGATAAATAATTCATTCTTGTGCAGAAATTATGATTTTCGCGTCGCCTCAACCTAGATCGTATCCAGTTCTTCGCTGGTCGATGGTAACCTGATTTCCGTTACACTAACAAAAAAAAAACTGACGATTTTCGTATGCCGAATGCACTCTGCTGAATGCAAAACGGGTTGTAAATGATAATTTCAACAACGATATAAAAGTGAATGAAACAAAAATAAATATGCTTAGAGAATAAACATACCGACGCATAATATTGTTCGTACACTTTCACGAAACACTTCCTAGTTTAAGCAGGCTCCTCTTCTCAGGAACAGAACCGTATTCAATTTTAAATTGCAGCTATTTTGTATACAATATGCATTGTAATGTCAGGTAATTTAATGGAGAAATTAATCGGAAATCGAAAGGGGAAATAATTTTTGTTTGGATGTCGTTTTGTTATCTCAATTGACTTGTTAAAAGATTTATCAGGTAATATTGAATGGAATTGAACAAATTCATTGTTTATCTTAAATGAATGCACATGTTTTATAATAGTAATAGAATACAGCAATAAGGATTCATAATTGTATGGTTTGAAAATATCAAAACAAAATAAATAAAGTAAAGCAATTACAATATTATTTGTTTATTATTGTAAATGTTTCCTTTTATTACTATATACTATACACCTATACCTCGCTCTTTATACGGCATTTAGCTATAACGGCCCTCTTCAATTAAGGCACGTTTTCAATTTACGGCCTAAAATGTTTCGCTATAACGGCATTGCCAATCTTGCGCAAGCGCAATAATTGATTCCTTATACGGCTTTTCGCTTTGCGGCCATGTTTCGTGGAACGTATCTAGGCCGTAAAGAGAGGTATGGGTGTATTTGTTATATACATTTTGGTTTCTGTTTTGCAAAAAAATACAAACAAAAAGTATAAAAAAATAACTTTATATATTTTCTTTGATGATCTTTTACTGTCGATGGTACTATAGAACCATAGAACTTCTAGTATCTGCAAATATTGGAAATTTTATGAAATTTTATATGCTTCTGATAAGTTCGTTCTGTTAAGGAAACAATATTATAAACTTTACATATATCTTTACAAGTTTCACGAAGAGCTATTGCCTTTTGTTCAATTAGATTCAACGTTCAAAACAGAAATAAATATATAAAATTTGTTGAAAATGTTGGTTCTCATACGTCTTTGTTGAAATCAAACGTAAACTAAAAGATGCTAAGAAAATTATAAACTTCTTTCAAATATCAAAAGAAAAAATAAATATAACATTTCATAAACTAAAACTATTTTCTTACACAATAAATGTGTAATTTAAATAAAGATAATAATAACTAAATGAAAACCAATGATGCTTGATGAAAATAGAAGTATTAGCCAAAAGTCCAGTACTTTTGATAACAAAGTTGATTAAAAATAATAAGAAACTTGTAAACTTTAATTAGTTTGGGATAGTTGTATAAATATAGATAGAGCTTGGTTCATAAGGCTTGGTTTAAAGACAAGCAGTTTATGAATATGTCAAATTCCTTTTGTTTTTGAGGTGTAACATGTAACATTTGTTATTTTTATATAATATATGAAATAAACAGCCTTTTATTAGTATATGTATTGTAAATTATAACATGTAACCTAATCAAATACGACCCACATATAATTATCACGAAATATAGAAAGTTTTTCCAATAAGTGTTACATCCTCTCAATGCAAATTGCATGTTTATATCACTAAAATTAATAACTATATTATTGTATTTAAATATATAATTTGCAGAATAATTATCTGTATATCTATAGAATGCAACGATTATTCTAAAACGTATAATCAATATTGATATTCATGAAAAATGGATAAAATAACACGTTATCGAAGGTTCCAAGTTCTTTTCCATATAATTTTATCGTGAAAGTGAATGAACAGAATTGCATTTGTAATCAGTTCAATTTCGCAATACGGATCTGCAATTCCGGAGAGTGTAAAGAAAACCACGACTCTTTGACCTTTCACTCCATCCGAACTAATTATCCGAACATCCAGACAGCCCATAAAACAGCAGACAATCGTAATCCGAAGATACGTTCTTATGCATGCATTCAATGAAGCCAAATGAACAGGTTTCACGTCAGTTATGAAACGGAAAAGAAATGATATTAATGACTGAAAACGAGGCAGAAGGTTACCATATATGATCCTATTGTGTAGGTTAAAGAGAATGCATTAAGAATGACGACGACAACAACAAAAATAATAAAGTAAGTTGAATACTTGTCTGTAGTTATTCATCGAAAGAGCCTTCATCTGGTTTAAGTAGAGCGAACGCTTTTATTTTCATTTTATTATTTATTTTTCGTACGAGCAATCTCGTGCAAGGTTTCAAAGAGTAATTTGCATCCGCGTAGAATCCGCGAAATTTTCGTTAAATATTAATAAAAAATATTTATAAGCAGTTTTGTCCGTCGCTAAATTTGCATGACAAAAGCTTTTAACATTGAGCAAGGAAATTTCTAAACGGAATTACCAACTTTGGAAGATGCGAGGTTTCCACAATCTTACGAAACGCTTCGCTCATATGCATTACTTTTGTTGTTCTTTATTTTGTTCTATTCACTTCTCGTTCTTCCTTTATTTATTTACTACATCTCTGATGTATTTCCATCAGGATTTCATCAGAATTCAATAATCGATTTATTGTGTTCTTGTTGTTGTATTTTTTTACGAATATAGTCAGGATTGTGAGCTGTGACTTAAAGCGGCTTCAATCTCGATTTCCGCGTTGCGAAAGGTGAGATAGAGAGAAAGAGAAATAATCTAGTGAATTATCCGACGGGAATGCGTTTCCCAATCTAATAACAATAAATTATTGGAACACTTGTGCATTTCCCCCTGCACACATCGTTACCCTTTACTGTGTATAATTACAACATGCTTATTAATCGCAGGAAATCGATCCTCAAGGTGATTTAATTTGTATTATTATTTTTGTATTTCCATCTTCTTCGAAAGACCATTATGATCTTGAAGAAAGTGGCGTTTCACTATCACTCATCCTTTAACAATTTTCAAGGAACTTGTTATTATTAAACTGGTATTTTTACAATTACGATTCAAGGATCGCGCCTTTTACCGAGTTACTAGAGCAATCAAGAAATTTATGTTGGTGCATTCGAGATTGATTTCTGGGTGCTGATATTTGCAAAAAAATAAATAAATAAAAGATTAAATAAAAATACTTATGCCCTGAATTGCAATAATCGTCTCATGGAAACAAGTTCACTTTATGTGGAGCAATGCTTGGATTTAATCGCCTCTCGATAAATATACAATCAATACTTCTAAATAATCGACAATCATTAATACCTATAAATCTGATTTATTTCCAAAATAATCGCTTAATTGCAATTTCTAATTACAATTATGACTTTATTTCTTACTTAAATTACTGCCACATTCCTTATTGATCTTTATTTGTTTTGTATTTACTTCACTTTTTCATATAAACTTATTTCCTCAAATAAACACTTTTCTTCAAGTTTGACAGTAATTTAAGTTTAAATAACAATCAGTACAACTATACCAGCATACATATTCCAAATAGTGAATATTTCGCGTTAATTTAGTTGCTTAAGAATATATTCATATTGTATATTTTTCGACATATAAACAAAAATGTAAAGGCACTATTTTATCAAAGTTTAAACTGCGTTTCTTTAAGTTTAACAGTGAATTACATCCATATGAAAAACGATACAACTACACTAGTATACACGTTCTAAAGAGTGAATATTTAGCATTAATATGGTTGCTCAAGAATGAATTTGTAGCACATACTTTTCGAGATATAAGCATTAATATAAAGACCCTGCAATTTTTGAATTTATAAAACGATTCTTCAAGTTTGTCGGTGAATTACAAATAAATAACAAACGACACAACTATATCAGTTTTAAAGAGTTAATATTTCGCTTCAATTTTGTTATTCAAGAATTAATTTCTCTTGCATAATTTTACAGATATATGCAAAAACGTAAAGACAAATCATCAAGTATGACAATAAATTACATCTAAATTATAAACGATACAACTGCATTTTGAAGATTAAATAATTTGATTTAATTTAGTTTAATTACAGCTACATTCCTTATTGATCATTATTTATTTTGTATTTACTTTACTTTTTCATATAAATTTATTTCCCCAAATAAATTCACTGTTTTATCGAGTCGTAAAAAACTTTTCTTCAAGTTTGACAGTAATTTTCGTTTAAATAACAATCAATACAACTATACCAGTATACATTTTCTAAATACTGAACATTTTGCGTTAGTGTAAAGGCACTATTTTATCAAAGTTTAAAAAGTTTGACAGTGAATTACATCCAAATGAAAAACGATACAACTACACTGATATATACGTTTTAAAGAGTGAATATTTAGCTTTAATATGGTTGCTCAATAATGAAACTGTCGCACATACTCTTCAAGATATAAGCAATAATGTAAAGACACTGCAATTTTGATCTTATAAAACGATTCTTCAAGTTTGTCAGTGAATCACAAATAAATAACAAACGAAACAACTCTATCAGTTGTAAAGAGTTAATATTTCGCTTTAATTTGGTTACTCAAGAATGAATTTATCTTCCATAATTTTCGAGATATATGCAAAAACGTAAAGACAAACTTTTCATCAAGTATAACAATAAATTACATTTAAATTATGAAAGATACAACTGCATTTATACAAACGTTTTGAAGATTAAATAATTTGCTTTAATTTAGAACCTCATTAATATGTGTATCTGAAGGAGTTAAATCAATAATCTGGACAAGAAAACATTCCTTGACCCAAATTGTTTCCACTAAATATGTTTATATAAATAAATCGAAACCCATTTGACCTAATAATAATAATTTAGTAATCAACATGTATTAAAAAGCACTAATTAAAATCTTAAATTAAATATTTAAATTTTTAAGATACAATTTCAACGAAAATGAATTAAATACTAGATATATTTACTCAATAAATTTTATTAATAAATAATAAATTATTGACACAATTTGTCTCAAGTTCCGTTTCGTTATTTGCTTTTAGCAAGGTTACAATTGAATCATCGTCTTACATAACTACATATTTTGGTGGGAATCGATCTTCTTTTGTAAGAAAAGTGTATCCTTGTTTGATCACTCGTTGATGTAGGTTGCAATCCCTTTTACATTTTTTTTTCATTGACATTTCAAATTGCGTGACATACCGTTTTACTTTTCGTGCATCTATATTCGATGAAATTGCTCAAGTAGTCTATATTTAGTCATAACTTCTTAAGGTCAGCAAGATATTCTGAAATTTGATAATCCCATTTATTTGGATATAACAAAGTAATAACATGATAGATTATCTACAACGATGTTGTAACGTATTAACTATTACTTAAAGGAAGATATAATGATTAGTGCATTATGAAATAAAGGGTTAGCAATAAGTTCATAATGAATTATGTTAATTTAATATTAATTTAAAGTAATTTTTAATGTTATAAGTTTATGTTGAATTACGTTAAACAGATGATTTTTAATTTTTTTACTGGCAGTTTCGTTATAACATTGTTACGTTTCTTGTTATTTTATTATTGATTGTTTATCAAAGTTAAGGAAAAAAATGAGAAATAAAACTTCTAAATTAATACAATTAAAAACAATAATGTAATCATACCAATTGAATGTTAAGTTATAAACTAATGTAATTTCACAAAAACAAATTTATAAAACCACTTTTTCATTATGAAATATTTGGTTTCAAATTCAACCTTCGTATCGCATTTTATTATCTAAACTAATTTTTGTGAATTAATTCTTGAAAAATAGAAAATTTTGCTTATAAAACATATATTTGATATTTGTGAAAATGAGATTTCAAACATGAAAAGTGGAGAATTCATATTGAAAAATGTATCTTAATAAATACAAATGGTATGATTTTAGCAGTGTTTGTTCATTTCACAATTTATAGCCTATTGTGCTTTCACAAAACCGAATTTCTAAAATCACAATTTTATTCAATTGTATTATGAAATATTAGTAATATTATACATTTGGTTAACAAATTAATTGCGTGGGTTTAAAGATTGATTTACCTTTATGTGTTGTAGCATACAACATTTATTGAACGAACAATAATATCAAGAGAACTTGAAACCACACAAAAACATGCTTAATAAATTTATATTATGCTGACTTAATAAAGTGTACAATTTCATTGAAGAAATTGTTGCTGCAGACAAGAAAGCCTTCGCAATTAAGTAACGTTTCCCTTTTGGAAATACCAAGTAAATTAACCTGAGGCTGTTTTCCTCGTACAATTGCGTAAAGTTCAAGTCATCTCAAACCTAATTTTACAATGAAGTAGCACTCTCTAGTAATAAACCGAACTAATTGGTGTCCAACTAATTAAAAGTAAAACAAATAGAAAGACACGTATTGTGAGTGTATACATAATGAGCACAATTCAGGTCGTCATTTGAATTCGATTTTGGTTAATCTGTTACAAGTAGATCATTTAAAGTGCATCTGCATAGGAGATAATATTTGGTTTCGCAAAGAGTTGTTCGCATTTAATTTAATTTGAGAGCAAAGAAAAAAAAGTAGTTGATCTTATATTTATTTTGTGCTTGTTAGCTAATCCTTGTGTGCACTTGATACAAAAAGAAATACGAACGTACTTGATTCCGTTTTCGACGCCCATGACAATGAAAGATCATTTGATATTTAAATGTTTTTCTAACTGTATGCGGATATGACACATAGCATTTCCAAGTTGTCACTTTCCCTCCTTCTCTAGTTAGTTTTTTGTTGTTGTTGATGTTTCCATCGAGAATATAGTTCTTACATTAGTTTAAATGTCAATTTTGATAGGTGCATTTGACTCAAAGTGGTTCATTGCATAAAACGACATTAATCTTTCTTGGTGATGTCATATTGTTATGCAATCTATTGAAGTAGCGATAAGTAATTGGTCAGGAAGGAAAAAAACGTCTTGAGAACAGAATTGATTGCGTTTTTCTTCAAATTTCAGTTCAATTAGCATAAATATACCATTCTGATGGTAACCACGTTTCTCTACTTTTTACCAAATGCTTTACGTTTTCTTCCCCAAAAATCATGTATCACGTTCAAGAATCGAACTCACTTAGAAATGTCAATAAAACAGCTTACGTTGATGTACTTAAACCTTACACAATCACATTAATAGAACACATTTTATTAACAAACTTTACAAATTGTGTCACTCAAATTTTCTTTAAATTTCTTCTAAATCGTTCTTTAAGAATATATATTATTGTTCAATAACTTTACATACTTATTCAAAATATATATCAAAAAGAAATAAATTACTTTAATAATTGTTATACATTAGAAAAGCTATAAAAATGTACTTTCATTAGATTTATACCTAAAAGCCAATATTGTGTCAAACACAATTATAGAGATGTTGTATGAAATGCAATGTGAATTCACAAATTATTTGGTTTACAGTTTTTTCAGATAACTTTAAATAAATTCTTGACCAGAAAATAATATACATATGTAAAACTTTATATTTTGAATAATTATGCACATTTGTTGTCGTTTTTTTCATAATTCAATCCAATTGTTTCTCTTTTTTTATATTATATTAATATGATTTATTTACAATTATAGATTGCTTTTTTAATAAAAAAGTAATAAAAATATTAAATTTATGTTATTTTACATTTAAATGCATTTAAACCTCTTTATGTATATTTCTTGTCGTTTTATTCGTAATACGATCCGATGTGAAGAAACTTTAAGATCATCGAAAGTTTCACCAAATTCGCACTCAATTTCTCTTCAAAATACACAAAATTTCATAACATTTTGCATTGTAACTCTTATTTACAAATATTATGATTTAACAACTATGACTAAGATGCAATCTTAATAAATTACAACTTTTAGAGATTCTTGAACATCGATTTAACCTTTTTCTCTTTTATAATTTTATTGCCTTCTTATTTGTATGTTAAGTTTTTTAATTATTTATCAACATTTTATATAATGATCCAACACTTTAAATGAACATTATTTTACAAATTGGTTTAAGACTTGCTGGTTTATTTAATTATCTCCACAAAAATCTTATGTCTCCTTTAAATAGTAGAATATTTTGACTTTAATTAAGTTTCATTAAAAAATCGTAATTTGCACTTTCTTTTCATTTATAATTTGGTGTTATTTTATTTACTATTTCAAGACTAGCTTGTTTAATAAACTGACTTCATCAGTAAATGTTCACCTATTCAGATAGTAACGAAAATAATTGAATTTACATGACTTAAATTGAATTTCATTAAACATTTGACCATGTAAATTGTAATTGTATATAAATATTAATGAAATAATAACAAAAATAAGGTATATTTTCTTGGTATTTCTTTATTCCTACTGTATTGGGTTTATATTTGTTTGTACTTGTTACAATAAATGTTGTTATTATATTAAAAAAATATTTACTTTCTAGGAGGAAAGATGTTTAATAAAAAACACTATATTCTATTTAATCTATTACCTAATTTTTAGCATTAATCGAATCGAAATTTTAACTAATTTATACTTTCTTTTTTAATTAATAATTTGAACACTCGAAAAAGTTTTAAAATTAAGCAATTACTGTACTTTAAAGAATGTATTTTTAACATCTGTTATATTGAAAACTTTTTATTTTTATTAATTCCATAATTCGGTAGAACAACGTTAAAGGTTTAAACAAATATATTTTTTTCAATGAATACAAAATTAATAATTCAAAATCTCGTTAAACTTAATTAAGATTATTTATTTAGAAATTAAGATTATTTATTAAGAAATAAATAAATCTAATATCATATTTTTTTAAGATTGTTATATAAGTTGAAATAAGAATAAATATCATTCTTAAAATAAACAAGAACTTTGCAATAAATGAATATAAACGAAATTAAGATTAATTAAGGACTGTTATTAAATGATGAAAGTATGTATGTTTCTTATATTTCATAATTGCAAAAAAATGAGATGAGAAAAACAGCAAGTTTATTATATAACAAGCAAAAAAAAGTAATATTTTGTAATAAACACATTCTCGTAGGTTCGTAACGAATCCAAGATCGTGTAGAATAAGTAGAAATAGACAAATTCGTAGCCTTCACGACAAATTAAATAAAATTAATTGACGATCATTTTCATACACAAACAAATAATTCCAATGCGATCTAAAGAGGTTGCGCATGATGTAACATCTCTAATCCCATGCAAGAGGTTAATGTTGAATGTAAACATGAGCATCAAAGATGTAATAAGCATAAATAGTAATACTATGAATGAGAACTGTGCACACAATTCACGTTGATGGAAATCAATACACCGGAATATCTAGTTTACAGTAGCGGCGATCGAGAAAAAATCTTACCATTATTATTGTGACGTGATTCAAAAACAAAGTCCAAAGAGTTGTCGTCAACTTTTCGCGCAATTTGCATGCACCTATGGTAACGAGTTCGAGTGTCGCACTGAGCCGCTGAAGAATCGCGAAGAGAGTGAAGAGACTCCTCCTTTGAACCCAAATTAAAGCACACCGGTCACAGGTATAGAAGGAGAAATGGGTTTCAAGGTGCGAATAGATGCAGAATCGGCCGGATTAATGGCGCGTTTCAATCACTACATCCTCATACACTACATGCACAGGTTTTATTTTTCTTGTTTTCTTCAAATAAGGTCGCTAATTGATCCCCTTGATATTTAAATGAACTCGAGTTCGGAATTTGCCGCGAGTTCATTCATCAAACGTATTTTGCAACTGCTATTATGCACGCAAATCATCATGATACAGTTTCGATCCGTGCATCAATACATCATTGCAAATTCGAGTCACTTCTTTGTATTAAACCCAATTATATTAATACAATTATCTATAATTAGTTCATCGTTTTTTTTAATTCGTATTCGATGATTCAGTGCCAAAATTTATTTGTTTCTATAGATCTTGACCTTCGTTCCTTTAACGTCCCCTTTCCTATGATCTCATTTTATATTTAATGTATTTCTATTTATACAAATTAAGCAATAAATCACAGTGTGGCTTCAATCATTCAAGATCCACTACAGTACGGTTTGAATAGCATTATAATTTATTTTTCTTTGTATTTCTTTATTACTATTGTAATAAGTTATATAATTTATATTGTTTTGCAATAAATGGTATTATTATTAATAAAAATAAATTCCATAAAATTTGTTCACATTTTGTTTCTACATAAATGATCGTTATTTTTTTATACAGTTTGAGTTGTTTACTTTTACGCAGACTTAAAATCCTCGATTAGTCCGGTTTTAGTCTTAACCTGTACTATGCGAGGTATTACTAAAGTTTTAAGTCATGTTACCTTAATAAATATTCTCTATTTTACTGAATTGTTTAAGTAATAATGAATGTTACAATGACTATGCAAAATATAACAAATAAATAATACGTAAGAATAAAACACCTTATTTGTAATAATTACAAAGTTTTAACAGAAACATTTAAATTAATATTACAATCAAATTGTTTTATTTATCAAATTTGTCATTTTTTAAACTAATTACATTATAATTGACAAAATACCTATAAAATAGAACTAGTACATAAAATTCATCTTTTAATACGTAATTTATTGTTTTTTTCAATTATACAATTAAACTTATTTTTATCATATTTATTTTTATGCGATTTAAATTATCGGTTTCAAATAGTCCGGGTTATTGATTAAAACGAGGTAATGATTAATTTTTTTCAAATTTTATATGTCTACTTTACAATAAATTGAACTAAATATGTGTTAATATAGTTATAATGAATGCCAAATGTAAAATATAGATTATTTCACATTATTTACAACAATATCAAAGTATTAACAAGAATATTTAACGTTGGCTTTTCATTAATATTACAACCAATTTTTAGTTTTCAACAATTATTGGAATTTTGTATTTGTTAAAATGAAAATGAAGGAATTTATAAGAAAGACATTTATCAAATCTCTTATTTAATTTACAATTGTATTGAACAAGAAAATCCTATTAATTCAATTCTGATTCTTGCATCAAAACATTAACATAAATTTCTAATTACTTTTTAACAATACAATTTTAATCAAAACAATTATTAGTTGCTCCTTTTTACTTTTAAATTCGATGATTCAGTTCCACCAATATCTATATCTTTCAACCATTCTTGACCTTCGTTCCTTTAAAATCCCCCTTTCTATGATCTCATTTTATATGACGTTCATTATTCAACTTTTATATGATTATCTTATGTATATATATATATGCCAATACCTCCGATAGTGCGACTTCGATCGGTCTTGATTCACTATAGAACGGGTTTTTTTTTAATAAACTAAATTATAATTAACAAATAGATGAAAATCAATTCTAAAAACTTAGAATATAAAATTATTTAAGCCTTTTTGTGCTGTTTATTTATA
>JAFMTC010000365.1:36983-123582 GCA_018845635.1 Nicrophorus orbicollis
GAACGGGTTTCTTTTAACAAACTAAATTATAATTAACAAATAGATGAAAATCAATTCTAAAAACTTAGAATATAAAATTATTTAAGCCTTTTGTGCTGTTTATTTATATGCGGTTTTAAAGTCTTCGATTAGTCCGGTTTCAAACCGCCATAACCCGCATTATACGAGGTATTATTATAGTTTTAGGTAATGTAAATTTAATAAATCGTATCAATTTTAATAAAGTGCTTTTAGTAATAAATACATAAAATAAAATATACGTAAAAGTAATTAACATTATAAATAGCTAGATACCTAGATAAATCGTTTATAAAAAAAAACATCAAAAATTGTATTGTAATAATAATTCAGATCTAAATGAAAGAACCCAAAAGATCAATTCTGTGAAATCTATTATATAATTTCAAATTGTATTCAAATAGGAAATCGAGTTAATCCAGATTTAATCTGCGAAATAAATCATCAGGAATTCGAATTACTTATTCGTAACAAATCCAATTACTTCAGAACAATGTCTATAATTAGTTGCTCAATTTTTTTCTTCCACTTGTTCGCCTTAAGTGCACGAACTCGAACGCAACTCTGTTCTTGTACAAATGGATTGTTGTTGTTTTTTTTGCTCAATGGGAAAAAAAAGAAGAGTGCAACCTTCTTGTTGCGGTTTTTTTTTCGTGTGCGAACCGAATGTTTATTGGGTCGATTAAGTAATTTAGCGGAGATGATTCCGCAGTGAAAGTGCTCTTATTGCTCCGAAAATTTTGTACTCTCTAGATGATTCACATTGGTTCACGGGATGAGCACTTTCATTTTCCTTTTCTTATAATAATTCATTTTAAATCATCGTCAAGTTCGTACTGGCTTAGCAACCTTCATGGGAATTACGCTTATTTCACTTGCATTAACAAATTGCGTAAGTCATGACAAGATAATAATATTTTTCAGTTATTATTAACAAGTCATGAAAATAACAAATTTATACATTTTCGCTAAACTGAAAATATTCACAAAAATCAAATTTCATTATATTTTTATAGTCTAAGAAATTACAGATTCATAAAATGTTTGTTTTTGTAATTAATTACATAAATGTATATTGGTTTTAACAGTTATTGTGTATATTATTAATTATAGTTTTAATCTAAATATAGAATATTAGTCTTAATTGTTAAAGTTGTAATTTAAAATGTCAGTTATGACTTCAATTTAAAATCTAAACTTTGTATACCATTTCTATGTTATTTTGCACTAAATTGATTTATTATTTAATTGATTATCAATTTGGTTTCATTTCCTAATTTTCTACATAATTTAAATATATTTTTGTAATTGTGTATTAAGATTAGGGCAGTGGCATCTTCATTTAATAGAAGGAAAATACAGTTTCCTTGGAACCTTTGAAAATGATTTATTCAAAATTTCTATAACGATACTTCTAAACTTATCAATAAAATTACTCGAAAATTTGCGCCAAAAGTTCACAGTTCAATTCTAGAACTATGCATAGTTCTTAAATGGTTTAAAAATAAAAATATTGATTAGAAAAAAACATAAAATGTTGTTAGATATATTGATTGGCAATGTAATATAATGATTGATAATTAATTAATTCAAAAAAACGCCGTGTCAAATTGATGAAGATGCGCTCATACGTCTCTTTTTTTAATCAATACTATAAACATCACAAACATCACACATCAATCCATCATCTAATTGATTTAGCATCGATTGCAACACAAAATCTTGTCTCGAAATCATTTGGAACGTCGATTTAAATAAATTAATGATTTAAGTTACATATTTTTAAACTCTTTTTCTTTGCATTGCTTTCATTGAAATGTCGTTCATAAATTATTGAGGACGAAAAATCCTTGCCAATTGACAGCATCCTTTCATGAGTGCAGCTAATGTTTTTGTTTTTTTTTTTTCGAGATTTTAATAAAGCTGTTTTTTTAAATAATAATACCATGGAAACATTTAGCTGACCGTGGAAGTGTCATTAAATGTGCCAACTTTCGAAAGCATTTTTATGCCGACATTTGCCAAACATCTTTGCAATCGATAAGATCTTATTGCATCTTCGTCTAGAAATCGTCCTTGCACAACAGGAACAGGAAACGTAACATTTCGTTTCTTAATTCCTGGAGAAATATGATTTATTTGAATTTAATCTTCATATAAATTTTATTATTATAAGAAATATAGCTCCCTGAAAACTCCCTGAAACAGAACAGGTACACAAATTAAGACGGTAAAAATATATATTTCAAAAGTACATTTGTTTTTTTACTTGTTCTGAGTTATCATGAAATACTATTGTTACAAATGCATATTGTTTTAAAGTATAACAGTGTCATTATTATATTTGACAATATATGTTAATAGACATTTCAAACATTTGTATTATTAATTGTGAAAATATATTAAATATAGACCAAATATAACAAATTACACTTATTATATCAAATGGTTTATGAACTTTCTATTGTTTACTTTTATTTTTTTGGAACGTAAGTAATAATAATTCACTTTACAACAAATCTTTGTTTTGTTATATAATTGCGTGTGGATTGAATAAATAGTATTGTTTATTGATGTATTCAATTCCATCAACATAAGATTACATAAGTATTTAGAAATTGTAAAGTCTGAGTTAGTGCTGATGGCAATAGTACAGTGGACTTTCTCTCTTAAACGAAAAAAATATTGTCCAAATATTCCAAACTAACAAATGATCTGGGTGGTCCGTTGGTGGTCTTCCGCATGAAGAAAACGTGTATATTATTAAATAAGGATGTTTAAGTTTGTAATCTTAAGTCATATAAACCAATACACTGTTGTACAGGTACTCCTAACTTTACAACCTATTTGATTAACGACCACTCGCACTTGTAATGAATATATATATACAAGTCTCTTAATTATAAAATAAACTCCTTTACTCCTCGTTTATCGACCAATTTGCTAAATGAGGTGGACATCGAAATGAAACTTGGTCGTAAAATGAGGAGTATTCAACAACTTAATTATTATTACTTAATAACTTTTATATTAAAAACGATTGTAGTTCTAATTTTAATTATTTAATGTTTATGGGAAGTTCCCAGTTATTTCTTTAAAATTAATCCGTTATCAAGTGTACATTGTATATTGAGAGTGTAGAATTTTAAGTGAAACACTTTGTAAAATTCTCACAGAATAGACAGATTGAAAAGAGACATACACATACCAAGTAAGACATATAGACTTGTACTTGTAAATTTTACTAAATGAGATTTACACTTGTCTAGATGCTAGATTAATTAATGGAAATCGATTCTCTTGAATAATAAATGAGATTACTTAAATTTAGAAAATGTATATTTAATATAAAATAAAGATTTTTGAATATTCTTTATATCAATAATACTCAAGGCTACACTTTCAGGATATAACTTAGTGTTATAATTGTATAACAAAGTTAGTGACAGTTATAATTAGACTTAGTAATACTTCAGTCGCACTAAACCACATACGTGTACTCTGTACTTCATGAAATCAAGAATGGTCTAGTTGACTTATCAATAAAATCATTATACTGAACAATAAAACCTAATTTACGTTTCAAATTTGTAATATCTGCTCTAGAACACATAACTACCATATTAATGCACGGTATCCAGAGATACATTCATGCAAAGGGCTATTGATCTCAATCTTTCTCATCTAATTCATAATTTTTAATAAATTATTTAATTGTTTAATTATAGAACTTATTATTTTTCTAAAACTAAATAAACATTAAATGTTAACTATTAAAGAAAATACTACTAATATATTACTGCACAAAATGATTTCGCAATAGAATACATGTTGAAACAAACATCTTTTTCTTTTGATATTAATATATTATATAAATGCAATTAGAAGATGCATGTAACAATTATGTTCCAGGGATTGTAACAATGTAGAAATACACATTATCACTTCTAATTAGTATGTTGATACAATTAACTGTAGAAATTAAATGATTTTTTATGTTCAATCATCTGTTTCAAAACATTTGACTTTCCTTTGATATTCAATTAATTGTTACGTGTTTTGAATTATTTTCAAAAGTGTGGAAATTCGTTTATAGGTAGTAAGTATGGGAGAGGATCAAATTGCAACTGTTTTGTTTATTTAAATGTTCATCGCATTCGTTTCCATGCAGAAATATAGAAAATTTGTCGTCTTTTCGAAGAAATCAGAAGAAATGGAAAGTGAAAGACAATCGGCAACACCGTTTGTTTACAAATAAAGTACTAATGGGCAACTTCATTGTAGTTTCACGACGATCGTTTATGGTAGTGTCTGCAACTCGGCAATCATGGGTAATTTCCCATCATACCTTTTTTTACTACAATCGAAAATATTTTGTGCTGCTTGACAACAAACTTGTCCTTCGATTGTTATAACAACACGCGAGATGTACGGTCTTATCAGACCTATCGCATTCGATTCGCAGTTTGTAGGTTAAGTTTGTTGGCTGCCATCTTAAAATCATCGATTGTTTTGACCGGAGGTACAAAAGCAAACGCAATTTCGTAACAGATTTGTTTTTGTTTTTTCTCGATGCAGACAACGAAGAAGAAGCAGTCTACCAATATTACACCATTGTCAGCGATGCCGACGATTTGCTGGCGGACAATGGCGAGCTGGCGTACATCAACTATCCAGACAAAGTTATGTATCTTTCGCTCAGCCAAGGCGAAGATGAGGAAGAATCTACAGAGACCCTCCTGAAGTCATCCAGCGAAAGTGATAAGACTGAGGAGGTGCCCAACATTGAATTCATCTCGCTTGATAATGGTGATATGTACATGACGGATGCACTTGGTAGGAATTAATTTGTATTTCTTATATCACATCACAACTCACGTGTTTCAACTTTTAGGAGATACATTTACAAATGTTGAAGCAGACATTACAGGTATTGCAGAGAATGATTTGATTACATTTGATGCAAAATTGCAAATACCTCCAGAAGAAATAGAAGACAATGGTAAAATTAATATCTTCCCATTATCATATCGATAAACATTTGGTTTATAGTAGCAGATTATCGTCAAATCAAGTTGGAAGATGGCACCTGTGCATATATTGATAAATCTGTATGGAATTCCATCATTGAAAATGCAGCTGTAGATAATGACACTGAAGCAAAGGAGATTGAAAAACCTGTGAAGGAGAAGAAGTTTCATTGTACTACATGTAATAAAGTTTACTCAACAGCAAATCATTTAAACGTAAGTACAAAATTGTCATTATTAATTGATGTCCTAAATAAACTACCTATTTAAGTCAAATTATATATATTATAACTACAATTATTTGATTTATGTAACAAGAAGTAGTATAAATTCATAAACTATACTCTAGTTTATAAAAAAAAACAAAATTGTAGATAATTTAGTTCAAAAATATTTTATACGCAACAGAAATAATATAAATATTAAATTAATGAAGAACAAGAGTAACATTTTCAGTTGTTTTATTGCATCTTGAGTTTAGGTATTAGAATAAGAGATACAATTGGTCGTTAGTATTTGATATAATTAAAAATATTGCAAAGACCTATTAATTGTTATTATAAAAAATATTGTTTTTGATGTATAAAGTTTTAAATTTGTTTTAGATTCACTTAAGGATTCACACAGGACAAAGACCTTACCAATGCATGGTAACTGGTTGTGATAAAGCCTTTGCAACTGGTTATTCTTTGAAAGCTCACTTACGAACGCACACCGGAGAAACTCCGTACGGTTGCAACTCATGTCCGAAGCAATTCAAGACATCAGGAGATCTGCAAAAGCACATTAGGACACACACTGGAGAGAAACCGTTCAAGTGTCCCATTGAGGGATGCGATAGATCATTCACAACATCGCACATCCGTAAAGTTCACATAAGATCTCACACTGGTGAGAGACCTTATGCATGCACGTACCCAGATTGTGGAAAAGCTTTTGCATCAGCAACGAATTACAAAAACCACATGAGAATTCATTCGGGTGAAAAACCGTACGAATGCACAGTTCCGGTGAGTTTAAATACAATCGAGAATACAATGAAAATGTTATTGGGGATTATGAATAATTTCAGGGTTGCGGCAAACGTTTCACGGAGTATTCGTCTCTGTTTAAACACAGTACAGTCCATAAACCTTTCAAACCGATCAAATGCGAGTACTGCAATCAAAAATGCAAACATGAGAACACGCTGAAGGCGCACAAACAGTCCGTGCATAAGATACTAATTGCGAGCGACGGTACAGAATATCATTTAGCCAAAGATCCGAACGCCGCTGGGCTCTTCTTGCAATAAGATCGAAGACAGGGTTTTAATTATATATATATGTATATTTTATAATATCCGGCATGTAGTTGAAGGGGACATTCCATGATTTAGTTTGTTTTAAAACTATTATTATTTATACGTTTTTTCATTGGTGGGATCGCTTCTGACATAGGTTTTATGGATTTCTTTATCGAAGAGGAAGTCGACACAACCGCAACTGCTGCAGTTACCCTGTAAACTTCCGTATCGCGACAACCATCGACCAAATTCGCAGATAGATTTCTCCTTTTTGTATCGAAAAACAAAACGGAATATGCGATTCGCTGTGAAAAACGAAATTACTGTAATATTTTACCTGTTCGTTAATAAAGTCTGTAACTATCATATCCATTAAATTCAAGTCGTTGTGGGTTTCCGCTACGTCGTGAACTGAAATCAGCTTCTATAATTTGATCGCAGACATCAAATTTAGTAATCGAAACGAGTTCAAACCATTTACCTCTTTGATAAGTTTCTCCATTTCCAAACCGACGGATAGGGACTTGCTTATGCCCCATTCGGTGCACTCGCTGCAGGTCAACGGGCTCAGAAGTACCTTACCTCCACGTAAATTTTGATAATTTATTAATTTGTGAGCGTGCTGCAACTCTTCCATTTGCATTGCCTTGAAGTAACCTTCGCAGCCGGGAAGAGCCACATCGGTGCGACCGAAGTAAGCAGCCATCGAAAGGTAAGCGTAAGCCGCATTGAGTTCTGCAACAATCTGGTTGTTTATTGCTCTTTCGCAATCTTCGTGAAACAAGTGACGCGGGCTGCAGGCATTTGTGCAGCAATGGTTAATTTGTTGGGAAATCAATTGCTTGAATACTAGCCTAAACATTTTATTAACATAGTGCTTCTGACATTACGGGATTATATGACAATTACAATTGACTCATATATTTTTTTTTTCGTAGTATTACATAGTGTTATAATATTATTCGTTTCACTCATGCTTCTCGAGCTGCTTATCGAACATGAAGACGCCCAGGCCTTCACCAACTCTCTTCAGATTGGTGCAATGATCGGCTATCTCCTTGATGGCATCAACTTGCTCCTGCAGATACCAGGTCTCCAGGAAGTCGCAGAAGTTGACGTCCATGTGACCGGATGCAATACTGTGCAAATGCAGGAGACTCTGAAAGTCATATTGTTTAAGTTAATGTAGTAGCACGTTGCAGAACATGTTTTTTACATCATTGACTTTCTTTTCAAGCTCGAGCGCGCATTGCATTGCCTCATTTCCCGTGGCCCATTCTTGCTTTTCTGGAGGAGCAACATCGGTTAAGACGATTCTACCTCCGCGCTTATTAATGTATTCCATTAAGCGAGTTGCGTGCTCACGTTCTTCTTCAGAGCACTTCTTGAAGTACTTATGAAATCCTGGCAGTGCAACATCGTCACGATCGAAGTGGTATGCCTAAAATTATACATTTGTAAATTTAACAGTAAGCAGATCAAAAAATATAATTTATATTACATTCCGATCGATCTTCAGATAAAAATATATTAAAATAATTCAATTTATATTAATTGCAATAATCTACAGAAAGCTATTTACTTATTACAACACAATCAGATTTCATTGTCAGTAAAATAACATTATTTGTTTACATACATATGCCCAATATTTTATTATTATAATAATAAGCAATATAAATACAACGAATTTATGTAGTTATATTTCAAACATCTATCTACAATGACCTTGTGTTTACAGCAATCAAAGCTATATGTGGAGGGTTAAGTTACTCAAGTAAACATGTGTACTCAAATTATGTTTTCATAGTCACAATCTAAAGAATGTATATAAAATTGGCTGTAACGTCGTTCAATTTTGCGAAGGCTAATCGATTAATTAAGAAATGTGTTGAAATGAAGCTTCGACGAATGTGATAATATATAAATATTTGTACTCTTGTGTTGGTTTTTAATTACAGATCTATTTATGACACCATTACGTTTCTTATTGACTCAACCATACACTAGTATTATTTTCAAAACGCGTCATTACAATAAACAATGTTATATTTATTTACAGATAATTGATAACTTATGACTAAATTGTTGAAAGAGAATATTAGTATAATTGTATATTGTTACATATTATCGAGTTTGCAGCTTTTTAAATAAATATTTTGTTAATTGAAAACTTTGTTTTCAATGACGCAATATGTGATTGTATTACTAAAATTCAAGATTTAGGGTTTATTATGTAATTCCAAAGCTAAAACTATTAGTACATAATATAATGATACACATATATAAACGATTTACGTTAAACTGCAGACATTTTAGCCAATTTTCCACGAAATAAACTATTTAATTTGAATACATGATATTATATTATTTTATCCGCTAGATGTCCTTTATGTCATCGCAATTTATTGATTGTTGCGCCAAAATGCGGCTCAATGATTGTTTATTTTTCTCGTCATGTACAATGCAAACGCAAAAAAAAGCTCGCAAAAAATCTATTTTTAAGTCTAATCCTTTGCTTACCAGTAGGTGCTAAAAATAGCGCTGCAGTAATTATTGAACTTACCATGGCTAAGTAGGTGTAGCTGGCACTTAGTTCCAGGTTTATCTGCTTATTGGTTGCATCTTCACAATCTTTGTGAAAATTTTGACGAACTTGCGAATGCGGAATAGACATTGTTGTTGAAACTAAGAAAAGTTAGGAGCGGCTGCGAGTAATGGTTCTTCCTCAACTGCTTATATAGGCAGCCCACTTCACGTGAGGTAAATTTCAGACTGACGTAGAGCGTTCATTTCTTATTAATAACTGAGTACTTATTGATTCTTCGTGAATATTCGATCGTTAATGTTAAATGCTCAATGCTTCTTTATAGTAATTAAGTAAATTACTACATATTGCAAAATATTACAGTTTAGATTGAAACTTTGAATAGTTTTCACTGAGCAATATGTGTTTATACAGTTGCACATATGAAAGACCTATGAAATGATGTATTATCATATTCTTCGAATCTGTTGCAAATTGTACATGTGTGAACTTACTTTAATCAATAATTAAAAAATTAAATTGTATTTTTTACAGCGGTCGATGGGGACAACTTCATGTATGTTGAGGCGACTTACAAATAAGAAGTGTCAAAACTGACAAGTGTTGCATGCATTTTAAAAATATCGTTTGGAAATGAGGAAATTTTCCCTTTGGAAGATCTTGGTGATATTGTTTCAGTTAACGCACGATATCCATGCCCACACCCATTGGGTGGTCACTGAGAATGGCAGAATCCAATCGAAGGTATGCCGTGAAAGTCACTTAACCTTAACCCCCAAGAACTGTTTATTATTTATATGTATGCTATTGTTGCAGTTGGATTCGCCGTTCAACCTGCGACGGCCCTACGATCTTCTTAGCTTAATGGACCAAGAGAAACGCTATGATGATCTGAATAAAGTGATTGAAGACCTGGAGAGGCACACACACAGAATCAATAAAAAGTCTGATGCTTTATCCACTGGTGATCAAATTACATGGGACAAATGCTCTGATATCACTGACATGGTGGATGGTGATTATGATATGATCACATCCAATGGCAGTGATAGGTTTAAAATTAAGATGTTCAAGTCCAATCAATTGAAAGGGATTGATAGAGAACCTGAGTGCCATAAATTCTCTGAGCTTCATTACAGTCCTTTTAGCTATGACCATTTGGAGAGTATTGCTAACAGAAAGCAATTTCCCATCTCTACTTATCACATGTTTGATGAGAGCTTTCCTATTAAGGATGGTAGACAAATTGTTTATGGACTCATGAAGAATAGCAGTTCATGGGTGCATTACAATTTGGGATTACTATACTGGTGGAGGAAAGGGAATGCTTTTGAAGCTATTGAATGTGGTAGGAGAGCTCTGTATTATGTGCCAAGGTGAGATATTTTATATAATTGTTAACTATTTATAACTAAGAATATCATTATAATGTTATTAAATCAAACATTACAAATCTTGTTTATAACAAGTTCAATATAATTAGCACACATCAAATATGGTTTTGACCAAAGTTAGAATGTTCACATGGCATTAATTACATATTTTAAGTATTCTACTTAAGATTTGACCTATATTTTATTTTGTAACTTGATTCTATGTTAATATTTGTTTTTAAATAATTATTACATATAAAATTATTATACTTAGTGTACAATAAATTAAATTTAAAATATGTATGAATTTGGTTGTTTTAGAGAATATCGTGATATACCATTATTAAATTTGGGCGGATTGTTATTTTGGGGTTTTGATTCCAAAGATGGTGTGATTTTGTTGAGAGCTGCTGTAGACCATGCGCCACTCGAAGCGAAGAATTATTTGGCACTGAGTTCCGTGTATGGAGAGATGAATGAATTAGGTGATGCAATAAAAAGTTTTATTAAGTTTAATACTATGAGGCCTAATAGTGATGTACTTAAAGTTGCCAGGCAATACATCCAGTGCTACACGAACATGAGAACAGATATCTTGGAGTACCACGAGTAAGTTGAAGTATGCACATCTATGTTAAAATAATGGGAGTAGTTCGTTGCAGGACATTCTCACGGACCTGCACGATTTACACGGGAAGCAGCAACTGATCCTCGGTCTGAGGGAGAAAATATTATGGGAGGTCGTACCGTACGAACTGAACATGATCATGGAAAGATCAAAGCACCAGAAAAAATCGAAAACAAACTGCGTTCATGAGATTGTTGATGATAAACTGGTCATAACATGTTACGCGAAGGTGCAAAATGAAGACGAAGAACAGATGTTTAATAAAATGGAATATTTTCATATTGCGAACAAGGCAAAATTCGTGGAAAAGGAAGTGGTAATATTATAGAAGAGTTGGAATTCGTAACTTTGTTTAAAATTATCCGTTTTCTCAGGAAGAACACATTGTCGAGGAACCAGATCCCAAAAAAATTATCATGTCTGGTAATGATGTGGGCAATTTTGTGCTTCCGAAAATTCCGCCAAAGTATCCCACCACCATGGGAACTTCCAATAATTTATATTTCGATAGCGTTCGTTGGCCAAGCAAAGACGAATGCGCTGAATGGGATCTCCCACTGAAAGAGAAGGAAAATTTAGATTTGCCTGTATTTATTCCTTTAGAAAACAAGGGTTTCCAGTAAGTTTTCTATAAGGAAATTTGAATTGATTCAATTGCAACTTCTGTATTTATTAGGATTAGTAAAATGATCTCAGAAGAATTGGGTATTGAAGAAGGTGCGGAACATCCCTTGCCTTGGTATCCTCCGCTTTGCGAACACCCGAAAGCCGAGGAATTGGGTTTGCATCATCCAGTTTTACGCATGACAATGCCCAAAAGTCAACCACTTTCGTTGCATCCGATACTAAAGAATCATTTCTTGGGGTATGTAAACGAGGGCAAAGGGGATGAAGCAGAAATAGGTCAAAGAATCTTATCAGCTGTGAAAAAAGTAATTATCAAGTGACTTCAGTAGGAAGAAGATTTATTGTTCATCGTTTGCAGAAGTCTGGACCGAATTGGGTTTTATCCGTCCTAGCTAGTATGTATTGGCGTGTCAGAACAAATGGTAAAAACGCACTTGCATGCCTGGATATGCCACTGGATTCTGTCCCAAAAGAATTCACTGACGTCATTCTCGTGTCCATGGGTTCTATCATGCAGCAACAGGGTATAACGGAGAGCGCTTTAAAATTTGCTAGTTTGGCATTCAAAGTGAACTTCCTGGAGCCGGCAACTAACTTCTTGTTGGCGCTCATTCATTATCAGAAGAATAATCCGCTATTGGCCATGTATTACTTAAAGAATGTTTTGAGGGTGGATCCCCATTACTATGGTGGCGAGGCGGAGCGTCTTCTGAAGTTGTGGGCCTGTCGCATCAAGATGGGCAGTTACGAGCATTCGAAGGAGGAAAAATCTCTGATGTGCGGAGAAAAGGACGGCTTCAGCGGAGAGGGAGTGATATGTTCGACAAGCGGAGAGCAATGTAAGACTGCAGCAATCCAATGTTTTAGGGCTGACAATGATAAAGACGGAGTTGGTGCGTAACATATTTGGAAGCAATTGGTTATATATAAAAAATGTTGATTTTAGTCAAACCAATAACCAAAATTATTAATAGCGGCGGAGATCAATGTGGGAAACCGAACAACTTGGGAGCCGGTTCTCTCCTATCCACTTTACTTACGACTGATGGACCTGCCGATTTTCCGGACTCTGAGAGTCATGAAATGCACATGAAAGCTTTATTGGCCGATGAACAATCAAAAGCTGGAGGTCACAATCTCGGAGATTTTTATGGTATTCGAGTTTATATAATTTTATATATAGCCTATAATTAATATTATTAATTATAGTTTTCGTATCAACTGAGGAACCATCAACTGAAGTGATGCTACATGTTTATGATAAATCTGGTACTTATGCTTTGACATGGAACAAATGTAAAGATATTAAAGAGGCGGACTGGTTACATTTTACCTCCATGTGGCAAACCATTGCAGCTAGAAATTTTAAGTGAGATCTAAAACATTGTACTCAATGTATGTCATTTCATATGAATGTTTTCTGTCCAGCGTTGGTCCTTATTTACAACCATTGCCAAAAGGATTAAAAGAAGTAGTGAAACCTCAATGCACGGATAGTGTACCTTCATCTTCTGCAACGTTAGATCATTTAACTGCAATGGTATTGCGTAAAAGGTTACCTCATTTACCTGAAGATGCACTCTTCGAATGGTTAGCTTTGATGACGGGTGATCAAGAATCGTCAGTTAAAGAGATTGGTACCAAAATCGCCATAGCTTTGAAAGAAGTATTAATTGTGTGTATACATTTTAACTTTATATAATTAAATAATATTTTAGAATTCCACTTCTTGGGTCTTGACAACAGCGGCTGCTTTTTACTGGCGAGTAATCGGCAACAGTGAAGAAGCCATCACCTGTTTAAGGAATGCTCTAACTTATGTTCCATTAGAGATGCGAGATATCCCTCTTATAAGTTTAGCTAATGTGTTACATAGGTATTACAATGATGTCAACATCTTCACTTTGCATATTGATGATTATATTTGTAGAGTTGGATTTTTCGTTGACGCCCTGGAAGTAGCCTATATAGCTTTGGAAACTCATCCCAACTATGTTGTTAACCATTTCACCACTGCGAATATTCACACTTCTTTGGTATTACTTTGCGTAATACAATGATGAAGATCTGTATTAATGTATTTAATTTTAGGGAGATTTCGAGAAAGCATTGTCTTTTTACCGATCGTCTTTGGCTCTGGACACGAACTTTGAGCCCGCTCGAAACCGTTTGCAGACGATCTACTGCACTCTCCTATTCGAGGGAACCGTCGCTTTTCGTGAGAACGGTGATCCCATCGAGAACTGACAAATACTACAATTGACGAGAATCGTCTAATTTGATTTTTATTTTTTTTATAGAATATGTACAATTAGTTTTAACCTTTACCAAAGATAAGAAAAATTGTGTTCATTGTTAAGGAAACATTCCATTCGCATAAGTTGTTTTTTTTTTATATTGTTTTTCTTTTTTAGTATCTTTGAACCAATACGTGTACCTAAAAAAAGAACAATTATATCCTATTGCCTGTGAAAAGATTATTTATAAAATCTAATTTTTTATTTACAAGAAACCAAAAACAAGTGTTTGGTTATTATTTCTAGAATCTTACATATTTTTTAATTTTACTTGTTGGTTACCTGCACGGTGTTTTGCAGAAAATCCAGAATGTTTATTTTTGTTTGAAATGTTAATTGAATGTTTGACTTCATTTCCACCCCATTCGGGAGTTACTGTATCATGATTTTAGAATAAATTAAAATACAGACAGTTCTGCGTGACAATTTTTGTTTTATTTGCAAAATATAAATGTATTGACAAACATAAATAAATATTTAATATAATAACTATACTATTATCACTGGTCATATAAATAAACAATCAAATTAGTTTTAGGTACTTTTCTTTTGTTCCACAAGAAAAGAAACAAGACCTAAGTTATAATATCAGTATAGAATTACGACAAAATGCGAAATGAAACATGAATCACAATATATCATGGTTTTGATGTAGATTTAATTATTATTAGATCGATTTGTTGCGTTTGACGTTGTCGGTGATAGGGTTGATCTGGGAGAGCATTGACCGTCTTTCATAATACTATTACTTGTAGCTCGGAAATATTCCACTATTCGTGTTTGTGGTGAATCGCATCTACTTCTTCGTCGTTTCGGTTGTTTGGGAGATCCCCTGGGACTACTTTCATTGATTAAACGTGGCATTTTAAGAGGAGGTGCACCTAAAATAATATAAAAAGTTCGGATTATTTCAGTTTCAGTAACACGATAATTATGTAATTTTGTTAGAAGTGAAATAAGTCAATTACCTGAATTAACTAACTCTCGATTTTGTCGAAGGAAACTACGTTCAACTCTCATTTTCGTCAGCCAATCACTATCTTGTTTCTTCTGTGGTGAGCAATGTAAATGCGGAGCTTCTCCGTCGATGGCAAAGTTGGGCAAGTTTAAGGTCGGCGAAAACACTTCCGAAGTTGTGGATCCGAGCAAACGCTTTCTTCCGTTTGTTGGCGGAGTTTTGTTCATACTTTCTATAATTGTAGCCAATGGGCCGTCATCTGCAGTAGAACAAGATGCTACGCTATTCGTCGCATCAAACAATCTACGCCCTGAATTGAATCGCTTGGCACTATTACCATCCTCGTCAATATTAAGTTTTCTTTTTGTGCTGCTGCTTCTGAAGCGCTTTGGCTGGGATGGCGTATTTTCATTTTCCTCTATAAAACGTTTACAATGACTAGGACTTTTGTACATGGGCTCTGCATAACCGCGTCCAATCACTTCCCAATTATCTGGAGGATGCTCATTCCCTATCCTCCAAATCTTATGCCGCACATCATCGGAGCAAGTTATCAAAGATTCATTGTTCTTACACCAAGCCACGCAAGTGACTTCTGCGGTATGTCCTGTCAGTTTGATTATTGGCTCCGTTTGATTCATCTTCCAAATGTACGCAGTCTGATCGCTACTTCCGCTCAACAAATACTTGCCGTCGTCACTTAGCACAGACTTTATGTAAAATGTGGAATTTTGGAAACCTTTATACTCCATAACCGGTTGCGTATTATAAGTTGCAACATTGTAGCAGTAAATAGTATTATCCAAACAATTCACATACAATTTCAACGTTGAAGGATCTAAGATGAGATTACTGAAGCCGTTTCTTGTTGAACTACCAGAGTATGGTATTTCATGTTTAGCTGATGGCTGTTGTTTCACTGTTGTATAAGTTTTCCGCAGGTCCCAAACCTTTATCAATCCGTCACCAGATCCGCAGGATATTAGAGTATCATCGTTTTGGAAAACTAAACTAGTCACGGAGTTCGCAGCCGATACGCTGTTTGTTGAATAATTTAATCGTTTTTTCCCAGTGGTAGGCGTTCCTTTGCAGTGCGAATGCTGGATGACTCGATCAGAGGACGCAATTAAATTCGACGCTTGTACTGAACGCGTATCCCATATCCTGATGCTTCCATCTCGACTACCAGTTGCAAATATTGAAGAGTCATTGCTTTTTACTGCAATTGTTTTTACAGATCTTGTATGTCCTGTGAACATCTGCTCTGTTCTCATTTCTCCTCCACCCATATCAATTAATCTTGCTGTGTGATCGCCAGAAACAGTCACCAATTTCAGAGAGTCACAGAGCCAAGAAACATCAAATATAGCATTGTGGTGGATCTGTTTCCCATGTCGGGGATCCAATTTACTAGTATCATGTACCACCAACAGGCCATCTTCATTTGCCAAAGCCAATAAATTTTCAGAACCTGAGATACATTATTTCAATATTATTTACATACAATTATCTTTTTACTATAGAAACTTACCTGGCTTTTGTGCAAATTTACAAGCAAATATGGGGGTAGAAACTTCCGCCTCTAAGCTATCATCTGCACCCCATATACTTTTAAATTCTTCATCCCTTGTGCATCGTAAACGCCTCAATACATTATCATATTGATCCCATTTTTCTGTAGAAAATTGATAGTTATTACAATGTTTATGAATGAATAAATAATGATAATACTTACTGAAACCAAACTGTTGATTGTAGAAATTCTGTACTACGTTCATTTTTAATAAAATTTCACTTAAATTGTTTCAATAAATACACTTTACTTATCACTAATTCGGAATGGTTAAAATACGTAACACGATTATTTAACGCGGGAAAAGAATATATCAATTATTGTAACTTAGGAATTCGCGGGCTTTAAAAAAACCGTTGACAATAAGAGATAAACATAACCAATATAAACAATATTCAAAATACAGTAAACTTAAAGAGCAATCACATCCAAATTTGTAAACCGCAATATACACTTATTTATCCAAACATTAAAGGATTATTTTTTCTGTATTCACTGGTAATTATTAATGGCATTGTAAGCAATTTCTGCACCAAACTTTCATTTGTTTCGAACGATTATACAACCGTATTTACATCAAGGTACCGCAACCAACCACAACTCTATGATAATAGAGTCCTAGACCACCGGTTAGGATAACGTTGCCAACTTTAAAATATTTTACACACATGTGTGCATGGTTGTATCATCATCTGAAAATTTGCTATCCATTTCCGGAATCCTAATTTACATACAATAATGGTTATATATTAACACGTATTTCAAAGAAGATTTTTGAAAACAAATTAAAATTTATTATATACGATTTGTGAATTTAAATGTAATACAAACAATAAATACAAGCTTTATTATTACAAAAATTTTATAAGTGGTAACTATCAACAAATAGATGTTTAATAAATCATGTACATTATTAAATTCATGGTTGAAAAAGTTATAATTGGAAAACTATTTGAATACTGTACATATTCTGCTGTATATAACAAAGTGAATAAATTAACAATAATTTATTTATAAAAGAACAAACAAATGCGACTGTGCGTAAAAACGTTAAAAAATGGCTTCACTCTTTTTACAAAACATTCTTATAATTTTAGGTAGCAATGTTATTTTCACGGGTTTTACTTCGAAGTCTTCATTATCAATAGAGAACCAAATCTCTTTTCCTTCTGCGGTTTCCGGTTTGATTTCCATTTGACGAGCGACTATAGTTTCTTTGATTTCCCTATTTCCACCCGTCTCAGTTTTGAAACCTGCTGAGACAAAATCTACGTAATCTACACAATCAGGTCCTAAATGCAATTTTAACTGCGGGGGGCCGTTAGTTTCGCCAAGAATGTTTGAAGTAATCAAGGCTAAATCGGTGGTCGATATTTGTTTCTCTTGTTGTAATTTGCACTGATCGTTGATTATGTGAGCCTTGGATTTATTGTCTTTGGGTGATGAGAAGAAACGGTGATACCACCTTTTGTCACTTTCTGAACTCTGTATTGTGCAATTGGAACAGCCATCACATGGAAGGCTATAGGTGACTAAGGCATTGCAGTTCCAGCTCAGGCTATCCTTGTATCCACTGAAAATATATGTTGCATACTTTCTTAATGGTCCATAATACCAGTATTTATCCTTCCTTGCTGCAGCATCCCTATATGCTCCCCATTCAATTCCAGAGAGGGCATATACAGGTTTAGCCTCCTCAGGTTCCTGTCCTTCATTGATCAGTTCAATTTTCATTACATCTATAGGTTTGGTGGCTTCCTCAACAATAGCCAATGATGCATCAGCCATTGACCTAACTTTAGGTAATCTACTTCCACCAGGGAATAAGGCTGTTCCCACACTGTTACTTATACCAAGTGGCAAAACACCTGAAATTTAAATATTAAATACTGAACACATTGTTATACAAAAAAAATAATTTACCAACTGGTATAACATTGCCATTACTCTCGCCTGTTCTCCTCAAGAGACCAGTAACAACTTCTGAAAGAGTTCCATCACCTCCAGCCACAATAACTGCATCAGTATTCTGTAAATTTTGTACCAATTCCTTTGCATGCCCTTCACTCTCTGTCTGCACAACATCGACGCAAATGCCTGCTAGATTTAAAATTGGAGAGCAGTACTTCTCAAATTCCTCCAGAGCCTTGCGTTTGTTTGCTGCAGGATTCAATATCACAGTTACTGTGCGTGGATTCACTGTACCATTGATTGCTTGCTGCCCATGTTTCAGGGCTTCCTCACAGTAGAACTTCATCAAGTCATCAATTCTAAAATGTTTTGTTTTAATTCAACATTCGTCATTTTAGGTTATTATTAATACTCACTCATATTTCTCTTTCAACCAACTTCCACCATAAGCTACTAGACATGCAGCGAATGTGGACTTTTTCCAGTGATTTCGCACACCCTTTGCAAATTTTATTACGAAGGCCATCTCCAATATTATGTTATTATTATTGTAGGAGAATTTTTGAATACAATTTAACCGTAAAATTATAATTGTTTGACATGTGTCAATTTCACATGGAATTTAATTGACACGTCTGCAACTTCTTTTACAATATTCCTTGATTAGGTAACTTGAAATGCGTTTTATTTATTCCGGATTATAGAATTTGAATGCCAATGAGATTCTCTTCGAGAAAATTAAAATATTATATAAAATATTGTCTTTTCAACAAAACTATCATCAAAATTATTTGTTAAATAGTTAAAATTCGATAAACATTATGTAATGACGGAGAATGGTAATAATTACACTTGAAACATGACTTTATTATTAAATGAGTAACAGTTAAATTGGAAAAAATATGAAACATTTTTTTAAAATAATTATTATTAAAATCAATAATAGGCAAAGTTATATGAAATTATTAACATTATTAGTGACCTTAATTACAGCTAAAAGATTATTTACAACGTTATTTACTTACAATCTTATTGAAATTTAAAGTAAAATCAATATAAATATTTAAAAATTATGTTATAGATGTCACTGTAATTCAAAACCTTGTTGCCAAATGTATATCACCCATTCAGTAAACCACACCCTTAATGTAAAATACGTGTGTTTAAAGCTATCTTTTAATTAAAGTGATTTAGATTCATTTGCATTTCACCGAAAGTTTATTATAAACTCTCGTGTAGGTACACATTTATCTACATTATATTAACTACTAAAAGTCCTAATATATATATTTTTGTAGTTAACATAAATGGCTTATCCAAAGAAAATTGGTGCCAAGAAGCGTAAACCAAAAAATCCTACAAAAACTCAAACATCTCCTCCATCGCCTACAAGAAGTACAAACAGCAAGCAAGTGGAGTCTAGCATTTTGGATGAAATTGTTGAAGCTATTGAGAATGTTATTATGTGTACTCCAATTCCAGGACATCCAGACTATCGAGTTGGCAAGCGTTTGACCATAAACCAGACGTTTGCTGTCCAGTTTTTGTACTTGCTGTATGTATTACATCCTAGAAATTAAAGTCTTTATTAACTTTAAATAATTGAAACATCTTTAATGAAAAAAAGGATTTATTAAAAAAAAATAAGTTTATATATTAAACAAGTGATATATTGTATTTAAAATCTAAGGTAATTGAATATTAATACAATTTTACGTAACTATTAAAAAACGTATAGGAAAGGAACCCATAAAGTTACAATATCTTTCAATTTTCAATTATAATATCTCATAAGTAAATTTTAAAAAGTAACTTGAGAAAATATAAATATTATACTACACTTTAGCATGTAGATAATTTATAGTCAAAAGTCATATTAATTTTTATGTGATGTACTTTATTATTTTCTTTCGACACTAAAAATGCAGGAAGGTTCATTTTACATTAGAAACTATAAAAAATACCCGTTTTTGTTCTCTGTTTTAAATATTGAACAAAGACGAAGAAATACATAATGGCAAAGCAATAAGCCAAACTACCAAACATTAATAGTTTTTTTTTCCAACAGTCTGAAGTCGTAAAATGGGTCCACCTGTCTATTCAAATATCTGCGCCATTTTGACCGAAATAATTCGTTGCGACATCTTCAGGTTTTTTCAAGTATTCAGAAGTTCAGTCATTTTGGCGCTGCATGAATTGTTTTGTCTTGATGTAAAACAGTTTTGTATTGATTTAAAGCTATTTGTTCTTCAGAAGTACTGTTACATTAGAGCATAAATTATTTTGAAAAAAAATGAAAGAAACTTCTCGGATACTTTTAACAGATTAAGGCAAATAACCACATTTTATCAATGTTTAGACATTCGTATTAAAAGAGTCTTATTTGTTTCCTTAGTGAAGTATGCTATTCACTAATTGCAGTTATATCAAAAAAGGAATATAAGATCTTGATATTTACTTGATTGCATATTTGTGGAAATTTGATGTAAAAATATGTTCACAGTTTTATAATCAACGTATGTGATGTAATGTTATATAAGAATGAAACATTGTTTTAATAAAAACAGTGAATTAAAATTGTCCAACATAAAACGAATTGAAATAGAATGTAAATATTTACCGCTTTTTGAAAAAAGTTTGTTAATGATTAATTTGGTTCTATATAAACAATTTACTCTAGATTCTGAAAAATCATTATTACTTGGTTTATTTTAAAATATCTATTGTGATTAATGATTAATGTATACTGTATGTAAGTATTTCCTACTGCAAAGTTATGTGAAGGTTCCAAAAGTATTATACAACAATTTAAAATTAGCTACAAACGGAGCGGCACTAATTAATTAATTGTTGAGTTCTCGTTAATTGAATCTCGTGGCAAGAGAGATTAAGCAATCTCATTTTGCTTAATTCGTTAATGAATGTATCCTCCTATGTTTATTTTCTCTTAGTTTCAGAATAGTGTTAACCATCGCTCTATTAGCACCACTATTCTAAACGTTCCACCAGAAGCAGTTTCATTCATTCGCCCCTCCAACCCTGCTTTCAATAACACTACACGCACTCCGCTCGGAAATACGTCTTCTTCGTCCGGAGGGATGTTGAACATCAACAGACCCCCACCTCATCGCCCCTCGCAAACGAAACTACCCGCATCATATAATGCCCACTATTTTGCAACAGCTCCTGGACCCTGGACCCCCTCGTGCCAATGTAAATATAAACTCACTGTTTTCTCACTCCAAACAAACCACTCTATTTTTGTTACAGATTGGAAACCAACAGTAGCAGCTTTCAATCAAAGTCCAAATGCATCATTCATTCACTCTAAGCCTCATCCTCTCCACTCCACTCACGGTTTTTTTTTAGTTGCACACGTACACGATTCTGGTTTGATTCGGACGATTGTTTCTCTCGAAACAAAGAAGAAGAAAAGAATTTTGTTTGACTTGTGATTCATGCTCAATGTCCAATCGAAAATTAATGTAAACCTTGCACCCGCATGTCCATTTCCCACGGCAGTTTATCTTAGTGTAGGTCCGTTGCGGCTCCAGAATTTATTAAATGCATGTCTCCTCCACTGGTGTGAATTGGTAACATTCACTGCAACAAGATACACAAACAAACAATGCACCAACATCCCAATTACCCTTAAATGGTAAATCCGCTTTCACACAATTCACCCAAAAAAAACTCGCTTTTGTTAAGGGACAAAACGGTTTACACAATTGCAGATACACTTGTAATTAAACACATGGTCTTTTCGAATGTTCCTCCTTACCAATTAAGTTTATTATATTTATAAGTATATACATCTTTTGTAATATTAATTTTCCATTACGTTCTTATTTTTATATTCATCAAAAAAACAAGTATCTATTAACATTTTAACTACAATATGTTAAAAAAATACCCCAATTACGTGCCAAAACTTTATTATTTTTATATATTTAGCAACAACTCTTGTTGTAGCCAGTTTCAGCTTTAAAATCACTTTTAAATATTTAGTTTTTTTCTTTATAATTCAATTGTTTCTTTTCAATTAATTCATGCATTTCTTTAGTATATTTATTTATTATTTATTTTAGGCAACAATTTCCATTTATTGTATAATTAATTGTATTCTTTAAAGATATATTTATAATGACCTAATTGATCATAGGTATATTTTAAATAATATCAGTAGTTTGCACAAATGTAGATATATATGCACATCAATATAAATGCACATCATATTATAAATGTCGTTAACGAATCTAAAGTACTTAATAATTTCATGGTATAAGATGATCTGACCGATGTTTGTATTTATCAAAATCAGATCCTTGAATATTTCAGAAGTAATTGTTCATATAACCAATTCGTAATTTGTTTTAAAATAGTGTTTTACCAACATATTTGTTCCTAGTTCAACTACAACTCCATTGTTAAGAGTATTTCACCAGTTCTTCTGTTTGGGAGAAGACTGCTATCATTTACCAATAAAGTACATAATTACCAATAATTTACATACCAATAAAGTTATTTTGGATAGAGAAACGTTGATCTGAAAAATAGTTAAATATAGTGTAACTGTTAAATGTTTCATGAATTTTCAGTAACTGTAAAAGCCTGATTATTATATTTGGTTTATATATGATTAACTTCATATTTTCTAGTATCAACATGCTGTTGACTTAATTTATACTTAACTATTTGTATTTACATTAAGTTTATTTAAGTTAAAGTTACATTTATCTTTCATGAAATAATATCTTATAACTTGGTTGATAAAATGCACTAAATTAGATTAAATTAGAATAGTGGTGCAATAGATGTAAGTGAAGTACTAATATAAATTGTACTTCAACAAATTGAAATTTCTGTAACAATTTGTTTAAGTTCCTTAAATGTATACATTTGAATAAGCTTTTCTAATTTAAATTTGTCAAAAAAATGCATAAATGTGTTGAATGTTCCTAGACAAGTTATTAACTTTAAAATAAGTTTCTTAAGATAACTTTATATAGTCGGCTTACATCGTTAGTGTGTTGTAAATGTGTTGTAAGTTGAAAAATTCTATATCCAATTTGAAAGCAAATTTTCTATTTTTGTTACTTGCAAATGAATTGTAATATGATATTTTTGTATCGAGACATATGTTTATATTTACAATGTCGTTAATTAATATTTTAAGATCCACAGGCCTACTAAATGTTATATTTTTCGTTACGACACGTGTCACTATAGGAAACCATATTATTTAAGTTGTAAAGTTGTGACTAAATTGAGTGTTATATATTTTGTTATATAGAATGTTTAATAAAATTGCTAATTGGATAAAGTAAACAATGTTTGTTTGTTACATTCCTAGTAATTTCGAATACAGTAGTACCTCGATATACATCTGCTTTAGAATACGTCCAATTCGTCGGGACGAAAAAAAATTGCTTGATATACAACTTTTGTTCAGTATATGACTTAATTCAATTATACGTACCTCTTATACAATGTTATTATAATATACAATAATACATAATTATACAATGTTACACTCTAGAAACATCTTCTTTGGGCTGATTTTTAATAATAGTTGCTAATCCTAGTGAAAAGCGATAGAAAGTGAAAAAGTAAAAATCACAGAATGTGATATAAAAACTTAAAAAGTATTGTTTTATTAATGTGTTCAAACTGTGCTTAAATTGTTTTACAATCCCAATAACAAACCATATCAAGAGGAGCTTTTTTAAATGAGAATGAATGAATCTATTTACCTTCTTATATGAAAGGTTGGTTTGGTATACGTCCTATACCGTATAAGTCCAAACATCAAGAACAGATTAAGGTGTTATACCGAGGTTCCAACATTTTACCCAGGGCTAAGAGAAAGCAAATTCAGCAAATATGATTTGCAGCATGGAAGAAAGTTACAAGATTCTATAGATAAAAAAATACTGATTTGAAAAGCCATAGTAAAACTAATTTGTTTCAATAGAATTTAGTTACGGGTTTCACCCAATAATTTGAACTTACTTTCAATTCTAGTTGAATAAAACGTACAAAGAGTGTTATTTGTACAACACAATTTACATAACATAAATTAAATTAAAATGATAATTTAAAAAATTAAAGTGAATGTCATTGAAAACTTACTATTAAATAGATCAATGCGTCTGCCTGCACTGAAAAAAATGTCAACTGTAACAAAAAAAATATCTATTTGTTTGATTTTTTTTAACATTATTTAAAGTTACCTAAATTGGTTTTAGCAAAAGAGAATACATTGTAATAATTTATGGGAAGTTGTAAAAATGAAATACAGAGTTAGTCAACGCTTTGTTCTAAGTGAGGAGAGAGAAAAAGAAGTCGTTAAATGTATTTCTTTAGGTTACTTAAGTATTGAAATAAACCAACAAAGTTATTGTGGATGTATATGTGGAAAGATATTAAAAAAAAAATCGTAATAATTGTGGCCGCAATAAAATTGAGCAATAAATCAAGGAAAGTACGGAGCGAAGGAGTTTGGAATAGTAACAATAAAAGAAACAACGAAGCCAAAAAAAAAACGTATTTTATTGCCTGGTCACTTAAATGAACAACTAAATGTACAACAAATTAATGGATTTCACGGGAATCGCGCTGAATATGCATGAGAGACACACACACGCATTTGTAATTTATTAATTTCAGTTTACAACTCGGAAGACGAATGGGGACAAAGGGCGGTCGGATGCGAAGCGAAGGGAGGAAGAAGAAGAAGATGGAGAAGAAAAAATATGTGAAACTATTCTAGGTTGCTTGGTGGTACAAAAGACATTAGAACTCGGTCACGTCTATTGGGTACCCTAATAAAGTTGTGGTCATATATCACTGGCGATTGTAAGTTTGACTCGCTCCTGTGTGATTTTCCTTGACCACAATGAAAACGTTTTGGCAAGAGAAATTTACAAGCGCGCTCCATTTTAAGATTTTCCTTTTCCTTTTTGAAGATTTCCCTTGGTCGACAAACCAACCACGTGGTTAATATGTAAGTGCGTACGTGGATCATTCGTGTCCAGAAGCATTACACGAAATAAGTTTTATGATCCATTTACTAGACTTTTATTACGAGATGTGAGAATGATGTGAATACCAATAAAAACTGGTATAGGCCACGCCGTTAAAAACTCCTCATGCGCATATGTTATATATTTATTTATTTATTAGTCCGAATCGCCTCACAAATCTCTTCTTCGTAACTGAGTTCCCATGCTTTTTCATTATTCCAGGGGGTTGGTTTGTTTTTCGTAAACAGCGCTTGGGGTGGATGTTAAAAACTCATTTCAATTTGCGTTTCCGTATGCAATGTGTAGTTGTGTTTTGTTTTCTTTTTGTTTCCATTTGTGTGTGTGTGTGTATGTAGGGGTCACGTGTCCGCAACGCGTGCATCACCCTCTCGTGATCTCGCGGCAAATCGCAAACAAAACGTGGTTTAATAACAATTGGGGGAACCCCCGTCGTCACCAGTGCAATCCCTAAAAAAAAACATATTTTGATTTAGTCTCTCTCGTTCCGCAGCTAACAACGACTGTACACACACACAAAAAAAAACATAATAGTGAAACTATTGCGTAACGAGGGTAGTAATTACGGGAAACTGTGTTGCGAAAAAGGAGGAAAAATATGGGATGGAGAATGAGAGAGAATGCAACGTGTGTGTGTATATACTGATAAAGCCCTTGTTAGCACAGTTTCTGATTACCACAATTACGCTTTAAGCTTGCCGGTCTTCCTCCCCTATAACCAGTCCAGGACGGTGGACGACGATGACCAGTATTGTGTACTAACGATGTTCTTCTGTTTCACGACTTGTTACGTCCTCGAACGGGCTGTAACAAGAACCGAAACTTCATATAACGACTCTCGTTATTCTGCAAAGTCCGTTCCTCGTAGGGGTGGCGGAGGTATTCTTGCGTGCATTAAGGGAAAACAAAAATACTTCATATATAGGGGTTTACCGGACATCCCTTTCCACATTATAAAACCTCTAATCCATAGGAAATCTTCAGCAAAATTAGCTTTCACGCTTATTTCCTTATTCATAATTAACCTAGTGGCAGATATACAATTACTTTTTGCAGCAACGGAATTTGATTTTTTCTTCATTCTTATAGTAAATATTGTTGCAATTCATATTATTATTAGTAAAACCATGGGATTTAATAAACCAAATTTTATTCTAAACCTACCAGCAAATAGCAGGACCGTGATTAGCTTTTTTGTAAATCTTACGAAATATATAAAAGTATTGCTACCAAATATGTAATGTGTAAAACAAAGAGTTTCAAAATATGATTAGTCTCTTTTTTACATGCTATTATGGGCATAATATTGAATTAATCTTTCGCTTCGTGCTAATATCGTTGTACACTTTAAATAAAATCGTTTTAAAACTATTCAAATTTAGTTATTTCCATGAATTGGTATCAAAACCTATGTATATTATATTATATTCTTTTGAGCTGGAAATTCGGTAAATTTGTCGAATTTCTTTTGCTGTTATTCCATGGAAAGTTAATAGTTCGATAAAAACCTGAAATAAAATAATTACTTAACAAAAAAAGATTTGTTTTACATATTTTTTTTTTAATTTTCATGGTTTTTATTACATACTTTTCCAAATAATTAATGTGTTTCGTGAAAATTTCCATTTACGAATTGTTAAATTAAAAAGTTTGGGAAACACTACTCAAATAAACAATTGAAGTAATTTAGTGTCATGAATGTCCTTTTGTAAATAATCTTATATTTTTAACAATATAGTTATATTCTATCAAAAATAGACCAATTAATGTGAGATAGAAATATCCATTATAATTTTACAGCTTTTTACAAACATGACTTCAAAATGAAACATATATTTTTGAACAACAAATCGAATCAAATCAAATCATTTTTTCAGTGTTTTGTTTATTTTCCTATTTCAGTTGTCACTGAATAAAATTCATCACAAATTTTAACACAAATAATAATAATATTTATTGCAAAATATAAAAAATGTATTAAATAAATTCTACTACAATTAAATAAATCTAAAAAAATACTATTATTATTGGTATTGAATGCCGTGTTTCCACCCTTTGACACAAATATTATGCCTAAAATACGAAATGTATGTAGAGAAAAGCATTATTTATAAATATACGCTAAAATTTTTCGTTTTTAAGAAATTTGAATGAAATGTTATAATGTTATATAATTATGTTATAAATAAAAAAAATGTAGTTATGATATCAACAAACCATAATAACACACGACTTCAGTTCATTTTTTTTCTCCTACGGCTGCTGCATTAGGATCCTTGCCGGTCCGAATCAAGACAAAGTGCTCACCCGGTTCCAACCCCTGGGCGTATTGTTTTCGAAAAACCGCGACTCGTTGTGTGCACCAGATGCCCCCGAATCAATAGCAATTAAAGCACCCATAAAGTACACGCAGAATGGAGGAACCCGTCGGGAAACTTGAGGATCAAATCGATTGGAAAACCATCCGACGATCGCACGTGAAGCGAAAAGGAAAAATAATTTTATACAACGGCGCCCATTTGTCATTCGACTAATCGAGTTTTTTTTTTCTTTCATTATACGTATATTTTTTTCTCCTTTCGAGTTGAAAGCGTTTGGGGAATATTGGACCAATACACTCGTACTTTGTTTCCCGTTCCCACAATGGCTTCGAGTGTGTATTTTTGTAAATACATTATGATTTGCACGACAATGGAACAATGGAAATAAATGTGCATGAAATCGAATAATAATTCCCAATATCGGATTATCGGTATACATTACATTCCCACTAAATTATATGCTATGCGTAATGTATTGAGTAAACAAGTTCTCAACAAATAAAACGAGTTTAGCAAACGGTCAATCGTAAATTATTATGTTTACTTCTGTTTTGTATGCTGATTATGTTGTACACGTCAAGACATTTTGGGTGACTCGCCTCGACACGGGTTGAACTTATATATCCTTGAAAAATATTAACACTTTACAATCATTATGGATATTTCTTGATGTAACTAAAGACTACATTGCGAACTATATAAGTCTTTGAGGTCGGTCAAAGACTTTATTGTAGAATTTTTAATAATATATAAAAATATATTAATTATGTAAGATAATTGAATTAACTTCATTTCTGAATGTATAGAATATATCTTTTTTAATTAAATTTTAAACAAAAATGTATTAACAATCTCTTCTTCGGAAAGACTTAGGTAGTTAATTATTTCAAATAATATGTATACAAAATATATTAACAAAGTTCCTTTTCTATTTAAAGAATTTATGTATAATTTTCCATAGGACAAAACTTGAAAGACTAACAAAATTCAATGTGAAATATTCAATACATTTTTCATTTTCCTACGGTTAGTTTTTCAGATTACAAGTTTCTCAATGTCTTTATATTGGCTTTGGCAGATGCTTTCAAATAATGTTAGTGAAATGGTTTTTCAAGTGCGTTAATTGGTAAAGAGGATTAGTTTGTTGATGCTCAGGATTATCGAGGTGTCAGATTTTGGTGGTAGTTCTAAGAGAGTTTTTATATTACATTACCTTTTGCCACAGCTTACGAGGATTAGACAACCGTAATCTACCTTAGGTCGTCTACTAGATTTTCTTAGTACAAATTAAATCCCGGATTAAAAAGAAAATATCCTGAAAAGCGACAGTGCGAAAATCCAATGATTATATTTAAAAGGAAAAAAAAACACCAAAGTTTAATAGATCAAAGGGTTATAGATTATAGGACTCTGCCCATATAATGTATTTCATAATATTGAAATGAAATGAAACTATAGCAAATTGTGATTCTATATATTTTTATGTAATTTCAATTCAATAATTAAAGTCGCAATGAATCTTTAGTAACTTTATAGTTTTAATCATA
This sequence comes from Nicrophorus orbicollis, assembly GCA_018845635.1. Taxonomy (NCBI): domain Eukaryota; kingdom Metazoa; phylum Arthropoda; class Insecta; order Coleoptera; family Silphidae; genus Nicrophorus; species Nicrophorus orbicollis. The sequence continues at coordinate 66,143 of JAFMTC010000365.1, forward strand.
AATTATAAGTAAACTGAAAGTTGTAGGTAAACACAGGTTGTACTATTCTGCTTACTATATACTTTTCCTTATTCTTAACCATATTTATTACCCTACACATTAGGCTAAATCATTGCTGACCGGAAAATGCCGGAAAACCACGGTCAGCGGTGATATTTGAACCTTACGCTTCTGATTTTTGTGAAGAAGGGACTCCTAACAACACGACTAAGAGTTGCACTTATAAAGAATTATATTATTCACCTAAGTAAATACCCATATTTTCTATTCTATAGCTTGTTCAGGTTATTACCGGAATTGAATTATTTTCCTATTAAAAAGTTGACCAAATTGCTGAAGTATATACTGGCCAGTATGAAATATGATGAAGAAGTTCTTCCTTGAATTACTGTTTGTTATTTGTGCATTGTCTGGTCTAGCGTTATCATGCAATAAGATAAGGAGTCCATTTGTTGACCAATCTAGGCTAGTTTTTCTTTATATTCTTATAAGTTAATATTGTTTGTTTGCTAATTTTTGACCATTCCACTTTCTACAAAATCATTTTTTAATACTTATTTGAAATTTTAAAAGTATTAAGCTAAGAGGGCAGAAAAACCTTGATCATTAGCCCTTTCGACCAAAAAAGGTTTTAAAGTAAATTGAGTCAATAAAAAAAATATAAAAGCTCTTAAAGTTGGCAATATACTTAAGTAAACATGTCATCACGACCCAACAATAATACTTAACTTAAATTCAATGACTATTGTGTTATTGCATTTTTTGAATAAAAGGCTATTGAGTTTAGAAACTTTCTATTTACATTTCAATCATTATTATAATATCATTTAAATCATTTTCTGGAAATTTTAGCATTTTACAACTTAAAATGAGTAGAGCTGTAGAATGGGGTAAAAAACCTACCTGTTTACACCATCACAATGCAAGAGGTTGTATTGAGTTTATTTTTTGTGATTGTAGTTGCAATAAATGTTAATATTTTAATAATTACATTTCACTTTATTTTTTCATAAAATACAATTTAAAGGACAGAAAGATCTCTATCTATATATAGCAATATATTTTCTTTGTATTTCTTTATTAATATTGTATTGAAAAAGAGTTCTGGGAAATAGGTCTTTCATCTCTGTTATTATTATAATTTATAAAATATGTATTTTTAATTATATTGCATTAATAAACTAAATTAACTGTTTATTTTACATTTACGTAGTACTGTAAATATAAAGCAATAGATTCAAAAGTAAAGAACTTATACTATTTATTATTATTATAAGATTTTCTTTGTTCAGAATACGTTATTTAGCAATTAGAATTTAATTTGAATATTTTGGACAAAATCATTATTATTTCAAGAATTTCAGGGATTGAGTGGTATTTAGTTATGAAGGAATTGAAAAGATGTGAAGCTGTGTAAAATGGGAAGCATCAAATTGATTTTATTTGAGGAGGATCGTTAAAGTGGCTAATATTGGCAATTAGAAGTGAGATAACATCGGTTTTGGAATGACATCAGGGGGAGAATATTTCAATGAGGATGGTGATATTAAGATGTTTATCGTTGGGGCTTGTGCATAAGGGCCGATGAGAAGGGCAGATAGAAATCTTATTTTATTAAAGAGAAATCTATATATATATACAAAAATCAGGATGTAAGCAGTAGGAAACACCGGGCATCTCTGGATAGAAAAACCGTAGCCCACAATTTTCTGGCGAGCAACATTGAGATTTCTCGTTCTCTGTTATGAAACAATGCCCATTGTCGAAGATCAGCTACCGAAGAAAGTGGCAATAAAAATTGGGACACCAGAGAGAATGAGTTTTGGAAATATGGCATGCCCTAAAACTGTAACGTTCTGTGGCCTAGTTTTAAAGCCCAGTGCGACCAAATCTTACAACGGAAACAGAGGGTAGGAAGAAGCAGTCTTTCTGGGGCGACGACCGCATGCGGTTGCCCAATTGTTCTCTATTCTCTTCGGCCGTGTCGTAAATAATAATAAAAATTGGGTCGAGGCGAGGAAACTGAATCAGTTGCATCCAGATTGTTTATTGCCCCTGGACCGTCCGTCCGTCCATCCGACACACTACAACCACGGGCCCGAGGAAATGGAAGAGCTTCTATTCTGTTGCGGAAGGGAAATTGGAACTCACAATGCCCTAGTCAAGTGCAATAGAAACATATCGTAAAATGCGATATCTATTTTGCTCCTCTGCTTTATACTTTTGCTTCACTTCTTCTGTTTGCTTTCATCTTTCGAAAGTTTTCGGGGAAAGAAAGCGAGCGAACTCCAGTTTTATTAAAATCTCGTTCGTACTGAATAGTCATCGCATAACGAAAGAGTGTAAAGCTTCACCACAACCAGAACTGATTGCAACCACGACCCAATTTTCTACTAGAATTAATTGAAACTTGTATTTCCGTATCTTTTAAAGCAAAAATACTTACTTTAAAATAAACAATAATAACAATAAAATCAATATAATAAGTTTTTATCAACTTAATAGTAATGAATTAAAGGGCGGAAATACTGCCCACATTAGCCCTTTGTATGAGTATATTTTTTTATACATATTTACAATTCTAATACATAGCAATACATCAATACTTTTGACTTTATAGTTTAATTATTAATAATAATTATCGTTATACAAAACTTTTGTGGAACTTAAGCAATAAATATAAATACTATACCAATTATATAAAAAATAACATTAAAATGACAAATATTACTTGAATTTTTACGATGGGTTTTGAGAATATTATTTCTGGACATTTTCTTAATTTCATTTTCATTTTGTATCTATATTTAAATCTAGTTTCATCACGTCGTTCCCGAATTCCACGTGTTTGAAGTGAAGAAAAATATTGGCCACCCAAACATTAAACAAAAAATATATGAAACATTAAAAAAAAATGTATCTCTGTTCACGTTAATAAGCAAGTTTCGAGTTTCAGAAAATGCGTTCTTCTTGTACGAGAAAGAAATATGAAAATAGGTACTTGAACTTGTCAATAGCATCTGGCTTTGATTTATATCGAAAGATTACAGTACAAGAATCTGGACGACACGTCATTAGTACGTTAAGAAATAATTTATGAATACAGTTTTTTTACATATTTTTTTTGAGGAGTGTATTTTAGACATGCTGAAAACTTATCATTTACAAAAGAATAGAAAATTGAGCAAATGTCTTTTGTCACTTGCAGCAATGAAATATTTTTTTTATATTGTTAAGTTATATAAGTTTTTATTTATTTTATAGATAATAGTTTTTCTAAAATTTTATCACAATGAAAAATATAATATTATATATGAAATATGCTTATTTTTTTGTTATATAATTTATTATATAAGTGCATTTTATTATATTTAACAAAAATATGTTATTTCTTTAATTTAAACCTAACTTTGATTTTTTTTCTTGAAACTAACTAAAATTGACCTGTTCGAAGATATATAAGGAAACCTCCTCCTTTTCTACCATTAATTTTACGGTTAGTTAATATTTTCTAAGGCGGCTTGGGCGGTTGCACTGCCCAGAAAAATTACAAAAGTGGACTTTATACACAAACATTAAGGAATATTGAACATGGAAACTAATTTAAACTAGTTTTACTCATTGTTTTTGAATATTGATTACATTATTTGCATTTTGAATATAATATTTAATTATTTGAATTTTTCGTACATATTTATATAGTTTTTCACTAATACTCAGTTTATTGGCACTAACTTGAGAAACAAAACTTAAGTTTATATGAATTAATGTACTTTAATGAATAGATTTTCCTATAATAACCTTCACCTAGTTGAATCCCTTAGTTTTGAATAATAAAATATTTGTATTTAACTCACTTCTTGCCACAGCTTATAGTGAATAATTGTATTAAGTAAAACTAATCACTTGGCAAGTATGAAGTAGAAATTGACTTCTTTTCTTAAGCAAATAAACTTCTTAGATTTCTAATGCTAATTCTCGAGCTCACGTCCTTCAGTGAATAGATTTAGAGATTATCCTTTTCAGTCGCAAACAATCTAATCCAATTTCCTCACTATTCAATGTTGATTCAATAGTCATACGCACAAAACACTTTACAATTTCAAAACTCCCACACTCACTTTCAAACATTCGAATATTATTTGCATTCATTTGCCTTCACTCTTGGAAAACTAATCACTTGGCAAGTATCAAGTGGAGATTGAAGGCTTAAAATAAACACTAATCGATGAGCCATGGAAAGAGAATCCAATAAATACATTGAGATTTAATTATAGTTTTATTAACTTTCTAATTTATTAAGTCAAATTGTGAAATTAAATTAATAGTTATTAAAAAATCAATAAATAATTATAAACAAAAACACATTCTTTTTATAATTCTCATTACTACTAGTTAATTTTCAACTGATACAAAAATTGCGAAATAGTTAAGATGAATGCTTCAAAATTATTTGAAAAAAAATACAACTTGAAAGTTAATTCTTGAATTCATGTTGTAAATCGAATAGATTTGGAGATTATCCTTTTCAGTTGCAAACAATATAATCCAATTTCCTTACTATTCAATAGTTTTCGCACAAAACTCTTTACAATTTCGAAACTCCCACACTCAGTTTTGAATACATGTTTAATATTTGTGTTCATTTTCAACACTATACTTGCCATAACTGATGTTGAGTTTCTACTCATTTATGTGACTGTGAACTTCAACATATGCTTCTCTGAGTATATAGTTTTTCCTGAATGATTTGTTTTTAGAAAATTATTTAGTTTAGTATTATTTACACATAGTGGTGGGGTATCAGGTGCAAGATTGGAAGTATATCCAACTACTCATTTTCGTTATTAAACAAACGTGTTAAACAGATTATGTTGAAGGGTTAAAATTAATATAAATGGAAAAATTAAGGGAAGCAGATAATTATGACATGAGAATCTTATAAATCTTTGCAATGTACTAAATTAATAAATATAAGTCAAAATTAGTATATTTTGTAAATAAATGTTTAAATAAACAATACAAAAAGTTCTTCAAAATTGCCGGCATGTTCTGGAAAGTTAAAGATGGTTTGAATTTGTAATTAGTTATTGTAGAAAGGGTAGACCTCCCATCTCGATGGTAAAACGTATTTAACTTTGAAGATATTTTCGTTCAATTCTAATTGTGAATTTGCGGTGAATGGATTTGCGTGACGAGGAGGAGGAGGAGGAGGCGTTAATGCGAACAAATTTTGTAAAGATTAAAAATTAAGAGTTCTCCACAGAGGAGTGTGACTTTTGGTCGTCAGGTGAACCGCCATTATGGCTGTTACCTACATATATAATATTTTTTAAGTCGACACAAATAATCAGCTTTGTCATTGGATGCGGGAGATGCAAAATACGCAGCCTTTCATCTCTTTGTGCGAAACCCGCCGCCCAGAAATCCGCTTATGACTTCTGCATTCTTTTCCCTCTCACTCTCTGTGTGTGTGCGTGAGTGTATTTGTATGTGTTTGATTGTTGCTCCTTTCTTCTCATTCCGCTTTTCACTTTTTTGACTTTTGTGCGATATTGGTAAAAGTCAGTTTCACGCGCCGCCAAGCAAACACTGTGAGGAAGGACACCTCTCTCCCTTTCACTGACTCTGCACGATCATCATTGGCTTTGCGACTTGTTGACACGTACTTTGTGGGGGCAATCGCATCATAATTTCGGCTGTGAGAAGAAGTGAATGTATTACTCGAGCACGGAGCCATAAACGTTAGGAATTTAATTGCTCGCATCGTCGCTTTTCTTTTATTGGTGGGCCAATCGGAGTCACAGTAGTTGATTTATAACAGGTGGACATTATGTTTATACAAATAAGTGCGTTACATAAATCCTCATTTCCCAAGGCACTAAAATCATTTTAATTATTGGTAGTACGTCTATTTAGGAATTTATTTAGTGCCGCTTTAAATTAGAAAAAAAAACACACATACGAGCGTTTTATGGATTCGAAATTAAAATGCTCGGATGAGGCAGCTGGATGAAGTCTCTTGCTGGAAACACGTTTAAAACGAGACCGCGTTCCTCATTGCATTACATTTTTTTGTCCATCTGAATTGTTTTGTTTTGTCCGGGACATCTCCCCCTGCTGGGACGAGAAGCAGATGAAGTTGTTTATTGGGACTTTTGGCTTGTCAATGTCGGACGCTGCCGAAAATGGAGCCATTTATTCTCTCTTCACCGACGTTTCGCATTCGACACACAGATTATGCCCAAACAAATGCTGCCCATTGTGTGCGCATCGCCCACTAAAGCCAAATCGCTTTTCGTACCTGAGCTACTTCGTTTCCATGTGCGATCTCCTTTATTTTTTATCTCCGGCTTTCGAGGTGCATACATTTCGAAATTCCATCCTTTCTGAACGAAAACTCTTTGAATTTCCGATTTGCTGGCATCAATATTTAGCGTCGGGCGCAATCAATCAACGGACTGTTGTGCTAACAACAATTTGAAGTCGGGGGTCTGTTGCAGAGACAGATACATCAAAGTTATGCTGACAAGTCTGGTGCTTCTGATATTTTCATTTCGACCGTAAAATATCGCTACTGAAGACTCCTCCGCCCACCGAAGCGGCCCATCTCAAATGAAACAAGACCCACTTTGGAGATCGATATCATCGGCTGTCCCTGCTGAAAATGTACAAACACACAAAAATATATATATATACACATATAGGGAGACAGAAAAAAAAACTATCTGTACCGGGAACATCCAGGATGGGGAAGGAAGGAGGACCATTAAATACGGCCGGGAAAATAATAATGGGGTGTCCCCACTTAATTCGTAAAAGTGGAACAATTAAAAACAGCAATTTTTGCCTCTACCCTCGTTATACATTGAAGAGGAGAGGTGTTTTGTGTTTGCATGCGGGTGGATTTCAACGCGCGACTGCAGTCTTTATCACTTATACAATGGTACAAGATACTCAATTTTCATTCAATCTTATACACTTTGCACCAATTATCGCTTTTAAATATTAACAAATTTACAATTTTTACGATTTGAAAACTATTATTATTATTAATTATTTGTATTGCAACAGTCAACAAAATAATACAACATTCAATATATAAATATAAGAAAAATAATAAAAACTTATCATTGCTGGAATGGGCTATAGACCATAGACCTTTCTGCACAGAAAAAGACTATTATTCTTAAGTACACATTAAAAACATTACAGAGTTTTTATAAAATTTTAGATTGTTAATGTTTCGATCAAATAATTTTGTTAATTTAAATGCTTTATTACTATTACTGTTGAGTCTTTTTGCCCTTCGTTAGTCTTTTGGTCCAATTTTTGGTCAAAATTGAAAAAAAAAAAATTTATTGCAACAATAATTACAATAAAATGTAATACAACTAAATAAACAAATAAAATATAATTATATTGCAGCAATGGGCTACAGACAATGGGTATTTCTGCACTTAAATGCTTATTATATAAAATAGTCTGCAAGTTTCAAACATTTTACTATTCTATACATAAAATCACATAATTAAATCTCGTAAAATGTTTACTTTTTCTCAAATTTTATTGACATTTTTTTCATATACTTAGGTTTTCCCATTTTGGTCCAATAAAAATGTGAAATAAATAAAATAGGGCAGAAATACCTATCTTGCACCCATTGCAGCAATAGCATAATATTCACTTATTTATTTTCTTTGTATTTCTTTCTTATTATTGTATTAAATTTATATTTATTTGTAATTGTTGTAGCAATAATTATTATAAACAAAATAGTTATTATTATAAACAACAAATTGGGTTTTGTAGCACACCTAAGCCAATGTTTTTTCTTGTTAAATCTATCAGGATTTGAATCATATTTCATTAACATTATTTAAAACATTTTTTTTATTTATAACAAATAATAGTTTAAAACTAAATATAATATAATAATGAATATGATAATAAATAATTTGAGCAGAAAAACGTAATAGTCTTTTGCAGCAATGGAATTTATTTTCTTTTTTCTTTGTATTTATTTTTCTTCATTTTTATTATATTAAGATTTTCTAATTATTGTTGCTATAAAGGTTATTATTATTTTAAAGAATTTGTTCTGATTTTATCATACATTAATCTAGTCTAAACAATGACTGCCTCTTATACAGTTGTAGATTTAATTTAATATTATATTTTTTGTAATAAATTTTATACCATAAGGAAAACTTCAATAATACTGAAATGATTGGTCTCGATGAATGAACTTAATTATTATATTGTTTAATTATAAAACTAAGCAGAAAATCTATATAGCTATATATTTGATTTTCATTTCTTTCTAATGAATTGTGTTTTTTTGTAGTTGTTGTTGCAATAAATGTTATTATTATTATATTATTAAGGAAAATAGGGAAAAAAAAACTTGTGACGTATAGCATTAACATATTTTTTTTAATTTCTCCATTTTATTGTATTAAATTTAGTTTAAATAAAGAAAAATAAGGTTCCTAGGCAGAAAGACCAATGGTCGATAGCCCAGCCTTAGTAACATTTATTTATTTTAATTATGTATTTATATTTTTTTATGATTATTTAGAATTATTATTTGTTTTATATACTTGCAAGCCAAATACACCCATATCTCGCTATACGGCCGCTCTTTATACGGTATTTCGCTATAACGGCACTCTTCAATTAAGGAACGTTTTCGATTTACGGCCTAAAATGTTTCGTTATAACGGCAAAAACAAAACTTTTTCTATGTCGATTTATCTACGTAATGCCAATCTTGCGCAAGCGCAATAATTGAATTCGTTATACGGCTTTTCGATTTGCGGCCAAGTTTCGTGCAACGTATCTAGGCCGTAAAGCGAGGTATGGGTGTAATTATATATATATATATATATTATAATTATATTATATAAATAATCACGACAAATTTTGTTAAATTTTGAAAAGAGAAATGAATGATTATTATTCAAATATCCTAAATGTATCACATCAAAATTGCTTTATTCAAATTTTGGATCCCAACCCTTATTCTCTACTAATGTTGCATCTTGCTAATCGTATACACTTGAAGTGCAATTATTTTCGGCATCATCGAGCTCATTTGCAGACGTTCTCTCACCCTCCTCTCTTTTTGTTTCGTTCTGATTCTCTCCACGCAAACTACATAACACAAAGGAAAATATTTATTTGAACAGAAGTGAAGTCTTAATATTTATCCGTGGCTCGCTTTAAGCAGCGGCCGCTTTATATATTTTGACTTTGCAAAGATGAATGTGGTTTTTCGCCGCTGTTTATTATTCGACTTGGCCTCTGGAAACCTAAACATTTATCAATTTGTACACATCGCTGTAACAAGAATGGCATTCGAATTGTTACCAATTTATACACACACACATATATTTGAGAAATCAAGTGTAAGCAACATTTGATCTACAGACTCTTTGAAGCAAGCTGCCACGTTGAGTGATCCACTAAATATTTAAATTTTCAGACCCGGCTACCATTAATTTTTTCCTTTCCACCAACGAAAACATCTCACTTCCATCAAGACCCAACGAGCAAAAAAAAACACACTCACACTCACGCATATTGTTACCATCTTTGCAAAACCAATTTTCCACGAATCCAAAACTAAATTTATAAATTTCCACGCACCGAGGCTTCTTCAAAGCCCACAAATATTTGCGATTTATTTATGCCAGAGGAGTGTTTATTGAAGAAAGAGAACATTTTCGGTTTTGTGCATGTTTTCTCCCATTTTTCGTGCTTATCTAACCGGTTTTGTTTTTTCATATTTTTCAAGTCGAAACAATTTCGCGTTATTGCTTCTTTTTTTCCATCCCCCCTAGTGTATATGATTATTTTGTAACACGACGGAAACGTGTTTTATTCCATATTGAATCAATTACCGTCCGGCCGAGCTACGTGTAACAAATACGACTGATTTTCACAACAGTTCGGCCGTAAAGGCCGAAGGGAACGAAAAGGGAAACGAGAAAAAATCCGATGCAAAAAAAAAACAAAGATTTATACTTTTAATTGCTTCCCTTTTTTCTCTCTGCACACAAAGGTTCCACAATTGCGTCAATTAATTTTGGCGGAGAATTTTCAGTCTTCATTTGATATCAAAAGAAACCATTATTAATAAGATCTTAACTGGGGATTGATCGAGATTAGATCCCTTTTGTCGTTGTCTTTCTTCATTTTCCTTTTCGGTGCGATTGAATTATCTGTGGTAAATCCAGGTAGACGACATCTTCATCAACGGACAGATGCCACGTGAGAACGAGCAAAAATTAACTCTAGATTGATCATTGATCACCCAATATCAGATCTGAAGAGTGCATCTATCCTACATCCATTCCGAGCATTCCTCCGGTTAGTATATAGCAAATTAATGCATCATCCACTTGCTCGTTTTTATATCCGATTTCGTTTCTCATAAAGCAGATGTGTCATGTAAATTTTAATCATTTACAATATTATTTTATGATCTATATTCAATTTTACATACAATATTCCGAATTTATTACTACATATTATTTATCTTAATTTTAAATTTTAGACGAAACTAAGAAAAAAAAGTATATAATTAAATATTTAGTACACATGAAAAATGGGAAATTATAATAATATTCATGAACAACTTTGTTATTTTTGCTACTTTGTTAGATAACAATAAGAAAAGAAAGAAATTATGAAGCATTTCTTTTGTTTAAAATCAAAGGGCAGATCGTGGTAAAGCAAGTGCACTAAACGTCCATCCATTAGTTTCAATGGTAGTACAAAGACCAGAAGATCTCTTTATTCCAAATCCATTATCTGAAGAAAAAGGAACGTAATTATTTGTACTTAGGTGAAAACTGTTACGCTTTTGCATAGGACAATGAAGAATAATAAGGATCTTCGAAGCCAAGTCTGATGTCCTGAAAGGAAGTATTTAATTTGGCGAGACGAAGCAAAGAGAAGCTGACCAACGAGAAAAAATGCAACTGTAACGAATACACGCTGACTGCAGGACTGAGAAATGGATGTAGTCAATTCATGTAGGAAGTATGGGCAAAAAGGGAAGAGTGGGTTGTGTTTTTTTTTTCATATATTTACTCAATGAATCAGATGGAAAAGTATAGAAGTTTTTCTTATATTTGTGTATAGTCAATACCACTTTAAACTGATTTTTATTTGTTTGAGTGACTGTTACAATAAATATAATAATTTTGGTATTTACTCTAATTTTTATGAAAAGTAATTTGACCGATTTATTACATAACATTAATTATTGTGTTTTTTCGTTAACAATTCAGTTTACAGTGGTACCTCGACGTACGAGTTTAATTCGTTCCGTAACCTTGCTCGTATGTCAAATTGCTCGTATCTTAAAGCAATTAGGCTGAGATGCGAGAATCTGTTTGTACAATGTGCGATTCCTCGAATCTCAAATCTTGCTCTCATCTCGAAGCAAAATATCGCTCGCTCGGCGGCTCGTATCTTAAAACACTCGTATATTGGAGCATTCGTATATCGAGGTACCACTGTATTTGGAAAACGAAATATGCTTGGAAGATGACAGTTAACTATATGATAATAACTGTATTATAATGAAGTCGTTTGAATCAAATTTCGTGAGCTGTGTCATTATTTGCTTGACTGAGACGGCTCTTTGAATCTGTTCACTCAAGATTAACTCACCTCAAAGGATATCACGCAGTTGGATGAACATCGCATTATAAATATTATACAAATGGATCGAAATTTGATTGGATGTAATAACAAAAAATACACATATATATTTTCTGTTGAAAAGTTAAAATATTGTACTAAATATTGTACTTATTAGTATTTATAAGAAAGTACTTTTTATTCAATAGTAAAGATAATAAATCGAACTTTTTGATATATTTACTAATAATTAAACATAAGATATTTCTCATCAAAATAAAATAAATGATCAATGATTAGTTTTAACATCGTAAATTTAAAAATATCAGATTCTCTATTCTATTGCTAAAAAGATTCACTTAAAATAATAATTCAATCTAAAAGCAAATACTTAGGGCATAAAGACATATGGTCAAATTGCAGATGTTGTATTTTATTTTTGTTATTGCATTATTGTATTAAGCATTTTCTTGTAATAATAAATATAATAATAATTTTATTATTCCATAGGGTTATCTGCCCAATGAGAACAATTAATACATATGGTTGCATATAAATATTATAATTACGTAAATATTTAGTAATATTGTTACATTTGAGGAATGTATAAAAAGTTATGTGGTAAGAATGATTTCTTTTAAATTGAATAAGGATCTATTAGTGAGGCTCTACAAGAAGTAGGGTCCCAATAATCATGGTGCCAATTGAATTTACGATGAGGAAACGTTAGAATGTCCAGTTACTAATAAATTTCGAATAAAAAAACTGTATACATTGAATATCATTTAAAATATAATCAAGTTGTTTTTTGTGTGTATACTTGACGCTATAATGATATGTAAACTAGTTGGACAAATTATATTAAATGTGTAACAGTGAGAGGAGGATAAATGGTTGTGTTCGTGTATTAAGATGAATGAAGGATTAAATTCAATTCATCAATGGGGTGAGACCCTTAGGAGAAAAGAAAAGTGATTCCAATTGAATCAATTCCCGATTACCTCAATTGGTATTAATTGGAGGCATTCAAACGTGGATGGTTCCATAGAAGCTGGGGGAGAGGGAACAGAAGAAGTGGTCGTGTCCGAGGTCCACCGCACGCACGCACTCATCATTGTTCAATGTCGTAGTCAAGCGTTCGGCGATTTCTCGAAGACGCCTTTGGACATTACCTTTTGATCTTATTGTGGCCACAAAGCGCTCATTTTTACGTGCGTGCCCTCCAATTGATCGGAACATGCGTAGGCACATTCCCTCAACAATCGGCCCAGAAATGAGCAAATAATGGTCGCCGGGTCGAGCCCCTCATTAGAAACGGAGATGAAGAGTCGAAAAACTGGCGAAGAATTGCGACCATCTGCCGGGTTCAGTTCGGTTCTTGGGTTTTGTTACCGGGAGGACCATTGTCCGGAAACGTACGGCACGAGGCTCCGCATGTGTAAAAACAGACAATGCCTAAACAAGTGAACATAATGGGAACGGTGCAAAAAGGCAATGACTGACTGGCTGACTTGTTGACGTTTCCAGAACTGGACCTCTCTCAATATTTCTTGTTCGGCTTCCAATTCTCTTTCTCTGCGTCTTCTGCTTGTTCTTTCCTTGGCGATGATGAATAGATCTGTCAGAACGAGTGCAACTGCCAATTACTTTCACGATCCAATATTTACCGTCGTTGTTTTCGCCCTTTTCGCACTCCGACCACATCTCCCTTCAGTTTAATTGAAACATGATTCCACGAACTCCTCCGAATCCCCCAACATCCCATAAAAAGTCCACAACCCTCCGCACCACGCATATATAAATCGTAAACAGATATACCAATAAAATCAAATGACGTATCGTATGACAATTAGCTGTACACAAAACGCAAATAAAACAATGATTCACGTACTTTTTTTTATTTCTTACTTGAATTTACAATTCTACAATATCATCCTCTTTTCTCTACGATTTATGCATAAATAATTTGTTTAGCTAATATAAAGTAGACATTTTTTTCAATAATAATGTTTTCCCCCATTTTGAATTCACGCATTATATAATTTTTCTCATTTTTCAAATAAATTTAATGTAATTGGCCAAAAGACTTGTAGTCACTTTTTCGTGATTAATAATTATGTTTAATAATATAAATTCTAAACGTAAATGATAACAACTAAAATAAGATAATTCGGAAGCAAATACAAATACTTAATACTAAATGAACAAATAAGAATAATCATAATCACAGAAAGGCTGGTCAAATGGCTATCGACTATTGGTCTTTGCGCCCTAAACTAAATTTAATTTTTCAATATATTACATTGTTACTTTCTTAATAAATTTCTAGTACTTTATGGTTGTGATCAGAAGTGAATGCGTAAATGTATTAGTATAATAAATTATGTTTATTGCTTTATATAGATTCATAAGAAGGTTTATGTCCATGAATCGTTGAAGGTATTCATATACTGGATAATCCGTCAACGCCCATAATAATCCATTCAACTTCGATGTTTCTTATCCGAATTATTCCTTAAACCAGTGATTTACAAACTTGATGTTACTACGTCTCCCATAAAAATATTTAACCATTTGATGCCATTAATCATTTGGAAAATTGTTGACTGTGACTAATTTTCGCGGCTCCCTTTAGACTAGTTTGGAAAACGCTGCCTTAAACGATCATCAATATAACCAGAGAGTTGACGATCATATACCTGTATTATTTCCTCCCAGAAGAAATGGGAGGGTCTTAATCATCGAAATATATATTTGTTGTCCCATCATAAAAATCTTACGTGAAAGTGCTTAAAGTTGCAGTTTAGTTTATTTAAAAAAAAACACAATATTTATTCTATTTTAAGATGACAAAAAAAAGGTTCTTGTTTTCCGAGTATATTGAACACAGATATATTTGCAAATTATAAATACCCGTTTCGTCGAAAAGGGATACAAAAAATGAATTAAATTGCAAATTTTAAAACTGCTTACCCTATACCGTAAAACTTAAGAATATTACGAGAAAGTACAGAAAGACCTATAGTTTATAGCCCTTTATAGACCTATAGTTTATAGCCCTTTGCAGCAATAGCACTATATTTCTATGTACTATATTTTTTTTTGTGTCAGTAAGTTTATTTACAATCTATTTAAGTTGAACAATAAGTAAATTTGGTCACGGGTGACATCGATCAGATATATTATCCCGGTGGATGTTTACTATTATGTTGAGTTTACATTTTTGTTATAGTTGTTTCAATAAATTTTATTGTTCATTTCTTATTTGAATGTTTTTGCTTTTAATGCTAAAATTCGGTTCTTTTTATTCTATTATATAAATATATTTTATAGGGTAGTATGATCTCGGTTGGAAGAAGTTTGGATCAACTGAACTTTTTCAGTCCTTAGCAGCCTGACTACCTTATTTTGTTGATCGGTAAATGCCGGAGAATTCGGTCAGCGGTGAAAATCGAACCAGCACCATTTCGCAGCAGATTTCGTGATGCAGGGACTCTTAACCTGTCGCCAGAAAGTTGCCCCTGCGTCAATATTTCGGGAAATACTTTTACTGGTAAAAGTAGCCCTATTGACCGTACTTTACATTTACGTTTAAAGTAGTGTTACTAACAAGATTAGAGTGGAAGAATGCTAAAATTATATCATTCTGAATGAAGAAGCTACTATTTACCCTTTTCCAGTATTCTTGTTTATACAACGGCAATATACTTTATTGCACTGAGCTTATCCCTCGCTAATCCCAAATCCCTTCTAAAGTATCGCATACCTACCTACCTTCACTACCCCTATCGACAATGTTGGACCTTGCAATAAAAAGTAATTATAACCAAAGATACAATCATATTTTTGCAAAATACTTAATTAATTTTTACGATACAATAAAGCAATATTGATAATCCTAATTTATAGCACTCTATAAAGAAACATTTTAATACAATATTAAGAAAAGTCTTTGTCAACTTAACTTTCTCATTGCTAAAGTTTGTTACAACTTAGTAGGTATAAGAAAATCACGACAGTCGCCGTAAACGAACTACTGGTTATACACAGTAGTTTAAATAGGAAAAACCAGGCGTACACGTTCACAGAAATAAATAGTTTTGAAAGTTGTTTGTATTTGTTGAAGGAGTGCTGCGATTTAGATAAAATTGCTTATGTATTATATTTATATTTATGTATTACAATTATATTTATGGTAAGATATCTTCGCAAACAATGGACGGAATAAATTAAAAAAATTGACTTTGATTCATTTTTCAAATGAAAAAAAATATGAATTTAAGAGGTAAGAATTAGTATTCATTCAATTTATTGTATTAGGATTGTTTCAAAAAAAAATTGGGGATAAATATCTACGAATTGCGAAAAAATTACTATGAATTTTTTTAATGCCTTCAGACGATGATAAGTCAATAGGGTGAATTTTATCGTGTAAGTGTTTAAGTGATTTATAGAATTTACATGGCCTGATTTATTTAGATATCTTAAGGGTTGATTCTAAAAAAAAACATAAAGGCTTAAGAATCTCAGAATTGCAAATTGATTCAATCAATCAGTAGTAGTTAAGTATACATTTAAGCGAAAAAATAGGCTCTGTAAATTATTTTTTAATATATTAAAAATGACTCTTCTCTCCTGAGAACTTGGGTTACTTACATTTTAAATAAATTGATATATTTAAATAAGTTACTAAACACAATAGTTAATAAATAATAAGAAAATTCTATGAAACGAAAATGAAAAGTATATTCTATTGTTGTAAAGAGTTGTATGCTATAGATCTTTCTGCCCATTTATTAAAATGTAGTTATCGGTATCGTTGTTATAACATTACTTTCGGTTACCGGAAAATCCTTCCATACCTTTTTATCAATGTGGAGGAAAGTCCACAACTTTCACCTAGGTTTCCTTTATAAACTTTCCCATCTGAAACTCCTTCTTCATTAAAATGTACATTATTGTTCATTTAGTTTCTTTTATTTACTATTTTATTTATTACCTTATTTTGGTCATTATTATTTATATTTTGCTAACCAATAAACTATATTATAATGTTTAAATGCAATTATTATAGAAACCCCTATACGTCTAACAAATGTAAAAAAATCTAATTATAAACTAATAACTCAAGATATGATCATATCATTATATTATTAGGTATTGAAGCACCGGCCTTGTAGTTGAGTTACATAAAGGATACGTACGATAAAGGAGGATCTCATAATACAAGGTGCGAACTTAGATAAACTCATATAAAGGGATGCACTCGCATTGTGTGAACTTTTTGAAAGGAAATACGTAACCGGTTTTGATGTGCCGTCCCGCTTTTTTTTTGTGTGTTACCTCTTCATTTGGAATGTCGCTTAAAAAGCTTCATGATGGCTATCATATCGTGTCATCGAAGTTATTCCATCATTGCCACGTTGTCCTGAGCCGACAACGATTAAGATCGTTGGGGTGTGTAAGCCGTATTGCTGCCTGCGTAGAAGAGACCGCTCATCTTTGTTTCTCCTGTTTCTTTTCAAACAGAAAGAAGCATTTCAGAATCCTAATGTTTATTACTTTTATCTCAATAATTACTGTAAATCGTTCGACGTTAATGTTTAATAACATAATTACATTTGTTTAAATCTAAATCATACTTTTGATTTATTATATTTTCTACAATATTTTTAATTTAAATTCACAATTATCAACAATTTCTTTCAACAAATCAATAACTAACACCATTTAAATTATTTAAAACAAGAACAATAAGCTGAAGTTTTGAAATATAATAAAAAATATGTTATTATTAAAGAATTGGATCATCCTTCTTATATGTCAGTAAATAATTAATATGTTAAAAAAAGAAAGATAAGTACAATTTAAATTAATCTATATAATTAGAATAGAAAATAATGACCAAAGGACAATCGACTTAAGACTTATTTTATTTGAAAGAGTTTTGAGTCTTTCTGCCTTATACGAATTACTTTCTCAATAATTTATAATTTATTGATATTAATTTAATAATATATCCATTATCAATCATGGATTTGCATAAACTATGTTTAAACACATAATTAAATAAATGGAGTTACTAGTGTAGTAAATTTTTCAGGAACATGTAATAAAATAAACAGAAAATGTCCGAGAAAATCCAGACTCTGGGGAAAACCGAAACTTAATTACACGAATTGGAACGATTGGAAAATCGTATTTATGTTTCGAAATGCGTGAACATCAATTGCAATTTTGATACAATAATAACATTTATTATTAGTAATATATTAGTAATAAATAAATGAAAAGTACTATAAAATATTATCTATTTTTTAAAAACATAATTAATTGGAAATAATAAACAATATATTAGTAATATTTTGTTATGTCTAACCATCGTATGAACAAACAGATAAGAAATAACATTAGAATTACTGGAAAATTAGAATTAATTGCATTCATGAAGAAATATTGGTTTAAGATCAGAAAAACCTATATTCTATAGACATTTGCAACAAAAGCATTTTTTTTTTCATTTTCCTTTTGTATTCTTCAATTTATTTACTGCATTTGTTATTGCAATAAATGTTGTTATTATTATTGTTTTAATTCAACTTGTTAGAAAAAGCCCAGCAGAGTAATACTGAAATGTACTCGTACAATACAAACTTGCACAATAAGATCATAAAATGTTCAAGAACTGAATTCTAGGCTATGCAATAAAATTTGTTGTATTAGAAAAGGCTAACCACAAATACCTGTTCCGGTCCAGATTTTTAAAAGTCTCAATAAATTATAAACCATTTTTTCAAGGTTTTACCACAATATTTGGTAAAAAATGTAATACTTTTATTACTTGAGGTGTTACCAATATTTGCTTATGTTACTAGAAACTAAATAAATGTATTTTAATATAATTATAATAAATATTACTATGTTTTCTAAGCTAAAATGCTTAAAATTGAAGAAATTGGGGATAAAAGTTTTAATTTTGGTTAAAAAATAATAATTTCGGTATCTTTCTTGAGAAATAACTACTAAATTTCTACAAACTAAAATCGGAATTATATAATGAAATTAACTAAGAATTACAATTTTCTGTTGTATTTCTTCGGTTTGATATTCATATTTGTTTATTTGTATTTGATTTTGTGGAGGGGCTGTTTCTATTTTGAGAAAACGTGTTTGGGGATTCGAAACTGCACGGTACGCAATTGAGAAAACAAACGAGATCCCTTCGCCCTTCCATTCGTAACATGCAAAGGAACCGCCTTTGTCATCGATAAATAGGGGCGAGTCCTGGAAGCCTATTGGCTGCGAGGCAAGTCCTTTTGTCCCAATCTGGGGTATATAACTCCGCAGCGCCTCCCTCCCAGCGTCAGTATACAGAGAGGATCAGAACAGTTCACATCATAAGTTCTAAGAGAAAAATGGTGCAAATCAACATGCAAGTTTCATTGAAGTCCTCATCATTTTTGATCAGTTCGCTGATCCCGGAAAGTGTAACCGATGACAGAATATCTCAAATTCCGTCTCCAGTGTCAGATATAAGTGAAAACAGCGACCTAGATGTAACAACAACGCCACCACCAATGGATTGCACCAAGTCGGACGACGAGAAAGAAGAGGACAAGGACAAGAAAACGAAGGATAAGCCGCCGTACAGTTACAACGCGTTGATCATGATGGCCATCAGGGAGAGCCCGGAAAAACGTTTAACATTGAACGGAATCTACGAGTACATCATGCACAATTTCCCGTACTACAGGGAAAACAAGCAGGGTTGGCAAAACTCAATCAGGCACAATCTCAGCCTGAATAAATGCTTTGTGAAAGTTCCGCGACATTACGACGATCCCGGCAAAGGAAACTATTGGATGCTGGATCCATCCTCCGAAGATGTCTTCATCGGTGGTACAACAGGAAAGCTTCGCCGTCGCTCTACAGCAGCAACTCGTTCTCGGATGGCTGCAATGAAACGTTCCATGGTTTATTCAACATATCCCGTTCCATATCATCCTTACAACCCTCACATGATGGGTCTGTACCAAAACCAGGCTGCATTAGCTTCCATGTATAGATGCACTGCACCCTTCCAACCGGTGGCAATGATTCCGAAACCCTCTTTCCCACCCGCATACATTGGTCCGCAGTACGAGATGTACCACAGCATACGAATGCCTGCGCAATTCCCTGTAGTCAATCAACCCATGGCGCTGTCTCCCATAAGCAGCTCAAGCAGTCCGGAACCAGTACCGACCGAAGTATATAAACCATTGGCAGTCCACAGCAGGCCATCATGTTAAAACAATTGGCACACTAAATAGAAACAAACTTGTGATCTCTGTAATTAATTTATTTTATACCAAAAATTTGTTTTTTTTTTATGTAAATATGTACATACACTATAGTTTAATTAAATAGAAATATATTTGTCGTAATAAAAATATTTAAGTACGTTACGTAACATTTACCGAATTTGACTGCATTTTAATCTACAAATGTTATATTATCATATCCCTTCAACCGACCGAAAAGGATGCAAACGCAATCCTTTTTACTGCCACAACATTTGGCATTTTTACGATACCCAAATTTATAGCACCCACACAATTCTCGGGTACAAATCCAAAGTTTTTGTAACTCATTCGTTCGACAATAAACCCGAAAACTTTAGGTTTTGACCGCAATAAAAAAATCGAAAAGTGCTTAAATTACAAAAAAAACTTGTCACAAATAATTAAAATAAAAATCAACTTAAACAGAAAGACTGAAATCAAAATTTCGATTAGAAATAATAATTTCCATTAGAATTAAAGTAATGGTCAGAAAATGCTGAAATCTTGGCCACAGTCGAATTCTGCAAAAAAAAAAGAACTGAAAACATCTGAGTATTCAGATGAAAGGCCGAACTTGGAACGCTTTGTGAATGTCCGGCAATATTGGGATGTCTACCTGATTTCCTTTGCATTGTTTACGCATTTTCCAAGATTTAGTTTATTGCCTTTTTCAGTCTCCCTCGCACACACCGAAACCAATTTGCGGTGAAAGTTAAAGCCTGGTCTAATAGAGTCATATTTTTGCCTTTTTAAACTAAAGAACTTTATGTCCTTTTTTCCTGGATTCCTAGGGGAATATATCTCTGCTGGGATTTGTTTATCCACATTCATTATTACAAACATAACAATAATGTTTATGTTAACAGTCACAAACAGATAGTAACAACAGATATTAACAGCCTTCTTCTAAATACTTTCTAAAGTTTAACAATTTTTTCTTCGTGAATTCAAATAACAATATAAACGAGTAATTATTGGGCTGTATATTAAGAAATGAAATATGATACTAAGTTTATGAGATTCATGAAACTTTAAAACCACTACAATCATTAAAGAAATACAAAAAGAAATACAAAAAAAAATACAATGCTAAGATCTATAAATCATAGGCCTTTTTACCCGAAAGAGAACAACTGTTACAAAGAGTCTTTTCACCCTAACTTACTTAATTCATCAATATTAATAACAGTCATAAACAGATAAAAGTGCACAATGTATAATTTAAATAGTTTAGTTGCAATAAATAATAAAAAATATTGACGGTAAGACGAAACAATGTTCTATGTCAAAGTTAAATGTTTTTAATTGTTGGAGAGGATTAAAAGGGATTTGCATATTAGCCGTATACCTTACTTTGCGTCTGGATAATCGTTTTTAACATTTTTAATCTTATGGAATTACATTTCTAAATATTTAAGGGTAGAACCGCAAGACTTGTAACAACAGTAGGTAATAAAGCAGTCGGATTAGCAAGGATGCGGTGGGATGAACACTATCCCATAAAACTTTATGGTACAACATTGTTGACTAACTTCTAGCTACCACATGTTTTTCGAATTACAAATTTGAATTTACTTGCTTTCGATTTCTTAGTTTCCACATTTTTGTAGAATCGTAGTAAACTCATATCAATATAATAATTTTCTATATTAATATTGCCATTAATTATTAATAATGTTAATTGGCTAAAGTTTATCTACCCAATTAATTAATATTTTATTGTATAATTGAAGTACATAAAAACTATAAAATTAATGAAGACCAGTAGCTGCACATTTTTCAGTGTTAATATATACCAATTCGTAAAAAAATACGCAATTTAATACAGTTTCAACAGCAAATGCATGTGTAAATACAATAACATTAAAAGGCACATACTATAAATGGCTTCAGACAAGGTACAATAATGAATGCAACTGTAAAAAAAACAGTCGATTTTAAATTTACACGTCACGAATAATGTTTAATTAACAAGAATTATTGTTCTTTCAATGTTTCTATGAATTATAACATTACGTGATTATATAAAGTAATTATCATTTTTGTAATATTGTTTTTTTGATCATATTATTAACTATTACTTTTTTTAATACGCATTTCTGTTTATTTATTATTCAACTACCAACAGATTTGTTTTGCTCCTACATTTGTGTAATAGTTAATTCTATTTTAAAAAAATAACAGTTTATGATTGGTATCAATATATACGAGCATGTTTTCAATTTAAAATTTAAATTTAATCGAACCTTGAGTGTAGACACTATTAAAAATTGAAATTATGCTTTTCAATTGAATTGCAATTCAATTGAATGTATAATTATTTACTTACATTCAGAATACAATTGCTGTTTCTCCTTGATATTTCTCTAAGATTTCGTTTGTTAAATGATAATTTTAATTATTATGAAATTATTTGATACAATTTAAGATATTGTTCCTTTAGAATTGTTAATTAGACAATATCAAACAAATAAAAACACAATTTATTGTTTCGCTTTTCGCTCAGTCAAATAAATATTTATTTATATTGTATTCAACTAATAAATATTTAAATTGTCCTTGGAAATTATTTTTCTAGTGATTACGAATTGCTATGACAATTACATGTTTTGTTTCTATAATTTTTGTTAAAAAAAAGTATAAGATTCATATATTGTTCATAAAATCTAATAAAATCAATAATATCGTGTATTTTATAAGAAATCATTCGATAGACCAATTTATAACAAATTTTATTGTTTATTAATACTTTTAATCTTGTATTATAATACAAATGTTATTTTTAGGACAAAAAGACCTACGGTCGATATGCAGCAATGGAATTTTACTTTTTCTTTGTATTTCTTTTCCTTCATTTTTATTGTTGTATAATTTCAAAATTCATACATTAATTAAATAAAAAATATTTAACAATTTACCTATGATCTATAGCCTTTTGCAGCAGTGGTAATAATTATATTTCCTTTTTTTGTATTTCCATTAAATTCAGTTTGTATTTTTCTTGTGATTGTTATTACATTACATATTATTATACATAAACATTTATTGTAGTCTTTTATCTCTAATATTAACTTAGTATTAGTTGTTGTTTATAAATTTAAAATGTAATTAGTAAAATTATTGAGTATTTGGTAATAATGATAACTGATGTAAAGTGTAAGTTAATGTTTATATTAATAGATAATACTCAATATTATCGAAAATTAAGAGATTGGATATCTGTATTAAACTGGAAAGTAAGTACTGCAAAGCACAAACTTTGATTCAATTTTATATTGTTTTTCAATATATAATTTATGTGTTTTATGAATATTTCTTTATTAAGTTGTATGAAATTAATTTTGATTAAACTTGTAAGAATATCTATAAAAATTATTAAATATAATAATAATAACATTTATTGCAATTGTAAACAATAAACTCAATACAATCAATAAATAAATATAAAGAAAAATAAAATGCTATTGCTGTTAAGGGCTGTAGACCATACGTTTTTCTGCCTTAATAATTAGATAATATTATGTGCGAAAAGATTTTGGTAATACTAATTTTATTTAAAAATTGTTTTAATCCAAACATATTGTAACTTTTTATTCAAATTAATTTATTGCTGTTTGTTGTGAACAAACTTATATTATAAAGCTTTTTCATGTTGTTTAGAAGTCGCAACACAGTTTACTAGTACTATTTTAGGGGGTCGGAGTTCGTTTTAAGATCAAGTTTTCCTGTTCTTAATCTTTACGAATTCAAATTGTGAAGTTATAATTTTGGTGCTTGAAAATAAAAGTATAAAATTTTATATTGTATTATTATTTTTCGAGCATTATATTATATATATTGAGTGTGTTATAAATTGAAACAGTTAAAAGTGTAATTACAACATTACTGAAAGATATCAAGGAAGATTACAATCCCATATAAACTAGCTGAAAATCTATTAATACATCAAACACAAAGATACAAAGTGCAACACACAAAGATTTATTTAAATACATTATTAATGAAGTTAATTAATTTATAGAGATGAATACTGCTGAGTTCCCCATCTACATGACAATTGTAAATTTGCTTAATGTGTGTAAGTGATTGACAAAAAACATGTTTTCGTGCCGAAAAACCTATGGTTTGTTACACTTTTCATTTTTATAATTGTTATTGTAATAAATATTATAATTATTGATTAATTTAATTTGAATCTTTTCATTTAAATAATAATCAAAATGGTTTGGAAATTACAAAAACAAAAGTTTGTTGTTATAAGTGTTGTCATGAATGACATTGTGAGAGTGATGTGAATGTACATTAAACGGTTATAAAAAGAAATGTGAGTGTGGATGTTCTTTAGAACTTCAGTACATTCAGTGGTGATTAAAATTAAATTGGACGGAAGGGATGGGAGGAAGGAAGGAAGGGTTGGATCTCATGACGTAATTTTGGTTGGAGATTGCGGTCCTGTGATGTGCGAATCCGTGACATTTCCGGGTGTAATTATTGACGCCCACGGAGTCAGCAGAAGCTGTCGCAAACCGCGAACGGAAGAGGGTGAGTTTGTTGTTTCGAAACCCCCTTTTCTCGGTGCCGGCCACGATGATGTTGATGAGGACAACGACGACGACGATGATGATGATGATTGTGCGATGTTGACGATGACATAAACGGGCGTATAATAAACGCGACGCTGGCGCAACGATGGCAATTTGGGAGGCGTCGCGACGCCGCGCCCCCGCGTCCCAACCGCCCTTGCGCCCCAGCATCCCCGAGCCACCGCCTCCCAATTAATCTCGTCCCGGGGGTTGGCGCGGTCCCTGGCATCGCTGATCCTTGCGGTCGAGTCGTTTTGTTGTGCCGTTTCATCTTGTGAAGATCGCTCGGCAGGTAATTGACATACCAATTTTGTCCACGCAGCGGTTACCAATAAATAATATTATTTATCGTCGCTACACTCGCAGAATGACCATAAACAATCCCAACGAACCTACCTACACTCGCGTTTCTTCCCCAACCCCCACGAATTGCATTAGTACCGCACGATTTATTATTATTTTATAAATGACCACGTGCAATTGTTCAATGCAGACGGTGAAACGAAAACTGAACCGAACCAAATCGAAAGACGGCATCGATTGCATCTCTCGCTCTGAAATTCAGCATCAAATAAAAGTCATATCAAACGAAATATCCATTTTTTAAAAGCGTTTTTATGAATAAACAAATTACTTGTTACTTCCCAAGTAACTTGTCAAGTAAATGTTCATTTACTGACTTACACTGCACTAGCACCGCTCGATTTATTATATACCCATACCTCGCTTAACGGTCTAGGTACGTTCCACGAAACCTGGCCGCAAAGCGAAAAGCCGTATAAGGAATCAATGATTGCGCTTGCGCAAGATTGGCAACATATAGATATATCGGCATGGAAAAAAGTTTGTTTTGTCGAAAACGTTCCTTAATTGAAGAGGACCGTTATAGCGAAATGCCGTATAAAGAGCGGCATAGAATGAAATCGAGAAACAATATCGATTGCAGTGCTTCATGTTCCGCAAATTATCTAACCACTTATATTTTTTTAATGTATTTGCTCGAATAAACAAATGACTTGTTACTTCCTAAGTAACATTTCAAATATATGTTTCTTTAATGATTTTCATTGCTTCAGCACGATTTATCATATCGAATGATGTTATATAAAAACGATATAGAATGAAATCGAGAAACTATATTGATTGCTGTGCTTCATATCTCACTCAGATATTCAGCATCCAATCTATCGAAATATGTAAAAGCTTATATTTTTAAAAATGTATTTACTTAACTTTAGAACTTGATGAAAACTGCTTAGTAAGATAATTTACAGCTAAGAAAAAAACAATTTATGATAAATTGCAGAATTTAGTTTGTTTTTAAGCTGAAGTATGTAGAGCATCTGTATACAATGATTTATTATTTTTATACTAACGAAATATATAATTAATACAAATTAATCACATAATAATATATTCTAAAATAAAAGTGAAACAGTGACAAATAGAAAAATGTAATAACAAAAGAATATACATTTTTAACCATATAAAAGTAATAATTTCTAAAATGAAACAAATAAATGAAAATGTATAATAATTATAAAATTATTCGGCTGGTGATTGAATATTTTATTCGATTGATTTTCTATAAAACTATAAACATATGCTGTAAATTAGAAAAAGTTACATTGTATGATTGATTATAATGTACTTTGTATTTAAATTGCAATTAACGCTTTTTCTTAGTGATTTCAAACAAGCAATGGGTTTTCTTTGTTGGAGATTCTGAGATTTGAAATAGTTTTCTCGTGTCGGATATTTGTGATACAGACGTGAAATTACGTATTAATTGCTTAAAATTTATTTTATGCTTAATACGTGTTTGTCGTTTGACAAAAGTGTAATAATTCAAGCTAACTACAGACTATTTAATGAATAAATGATTTGGGATTGGCTTCGTAATGGTATTGGGAATGTTACAAAGCAGATAGTAAAGACGTTTCAAATTTAATTTTCAGTGTTATTTAATGGGCGAGGAATAAATGACAGAGACGAACGTATAAGAAGTATAATAGTTTAAAAAAGTAAAATAAATATGTTTATTGCGGGGGGGTTCGTAAAAGTTGCCAGTTTGTTTTGCCTACAAACATTAGCTACGTAATGACTTGGTGTAATGTTATTTAGAGGTCAGTTGGTTTAGAGTATTGTAAGAATGAAAGAATTACTTAAGTAATAAAACGATATTTCCTGTGCTATCGTAAAGATGCCAGTCCGCATTCATCGGGGTTGATTTTCGGTTCTGTGTGAAAGGTATGCTGACCGTTTACAGCCCCGTTATATATAAAACGTAGCATTGACCAAAAGTGGTTTATTGCATATTTGCTGTAAACATTATTAGTATCTATTGACTTCAAGACCTTGAGTACAACAGTTTCTCGGTATCTCGGTGTTGTGCAAAAGTGGTTCCTCAATCTGCTCTTCACGGTCCGTTCGCGGTGCTGGAGGAAGGGTGCAGAGGCGGTCGAGTTCTCCTTCGGTACGTGTCTATTGCGGGAAAGAAGGTCGAGGAGGAAGGAGGAAGGATGCCTGACACCCGAGATCAACAGATCAGCGCAAACACGAGATAAATGAATGAATGGTACGAGGATTGAGATGATGGTATGAGGAGAGGTGACGTGCAAACAACTGAGGAGCTTCAGGACTTCGTAATTGAACGCGCAATCATCTAATTAATCGCGGCCCGACCTAAGTGCCGGTAATTGGGGCCCCGCAATTGCACTGTTGACTTCACATTACCATTCAAACATCCTGCCACACATTCCTTAAGCAGAAACAAACTGCGCCAACACACATCAAATCCAATTCGTCTTTTCTGTGCTTGCTACACAGGACCTTAATTGATCCGAATTGGTGAGCACCGCGTCCATTCGGGTCCAAACTAATTGGACCCGCGTAGGTAGTCCGGACAACCTCCTCCTCTTCCATCTCCTCCTGCTGCTGCTGCATCTCCTGCTCCTCTCTTCACCAGCCGCTAACTCAGGGGAGGTCAATATTTATAAACACTCTGACCCGAACATCATTTTCCAATTGACCTTCTTGCTCATCGTGCGAGCCCGTGGGATAATTACTTTCAATTGATTCCAATGTAAATCAGGTTTCATACAACATAAATACCATATTCATATCTGATAAACTAGTTAATGCGCATTGGATGTATATAGACCTCTTTGTATTTATTACAAAAAAATAGGTGTTCGTTAATAGCTAGATAGTTTTAGAAATATATATTTGTTTATATAAGTATAATCAATATCAAAGAAGCAGTTTAAATATGACCAATTGTGGTAAAAATGAAATCGTGAGAGGTAATATATCAACTTTATAAGAAATATTAATAATCTATCCCTCCCAATCTGAAAGGTAATATCAATGGTAACAAAATATTTTGGAATAATAGATAAACCTTACTTTATAGTATGCATTCCACTTAGTCACATGAATTAGATGAAAATATTTATAAATGGTCAAATTAACTTGTTTCCAAATAATATATTTTTGGCTAGTAAATTATAAAAAAAAATTGGGCCAACTTAGGTCCCTTGCCCTTGAGTCACTTTTTATGATTAACATGATTATTATTAGTATTATCAAAATATTCTAAATATAATAACCAAAAAAGGGCTAACCAAAGAGTCAAATAACAAATAACAAATAAATTTATTCATTCCAACTATTACACAAGTATCAAAATAACTGTTACTGGGCAGAAATATCTATGGGTGCAGCAATAGAATTTAATTTTCTTTGTATTTCTTCATTTTTATTGTATTGAGTTTATTTTTTCAATTGTTGCAGTAAATATTGTTATATTATTTCAATTGTTACAATTGGCTCGACTTATTAGTATTTTGTGATTAGTTTTACAGTCTTATTCATAAATTTGTTATTAGAATGAGATGATTGAAACAGAGTATAAATATTACAACAATTTATTAATTTTCTTCAATAATTTGTAACACATATGAGCTAAAATAATTAATAATTAATTAATTAGGTCCATTCTATTAACTATAATAGAAAGTACATCTTGATACTTCAAATTGTAAGAGGAATTAAACTGTAATTTCCTGCTTTATATTATTATCCAGTTATCTTCCTGGCAGTGTTATTCACATGTGACAGGAACAAATCTTCCACTTGGTAAGCAGCATCCATCCTTGCAATAAAAGAGTGCAACAATTCAATTTGTTGCAGCAACGGAGGCTGCGTGTTGCTGGGTGAATCGATTGCCTTCGTTCGTGGTCCATTTGGTACCGCTGGGTGGGTCACTTCTTCGAATCGATTGTAGAATACATAAGTACGGAGATGAAATAATAAATGACAACAATGAATGATTTCATCTATTATTCAATCGTGGCAGCAAGTGTGTTTGTATGTATGTACATGTCAGTGTGTGTGTGTGTGTGTGCAGAGGAAGTCGGGGGTCAAATAAGAGCGAACTCGTGCGGTTGGTGAAGAGAGTAGAGTGAGTTCACCGCTCGGTACAGTTCAATTCCCGAAGGCTCGCGCGAGAATTAAGCAATTTACTCTAAAACGACCGGATCCTTGTGGTTCATCTGGCTTTTCCTCGTTTTCCATCTTCCACTTGCACACGGAACTGCCCCACACGAAATCCTCGCTCCATCTCTATTTGTTCAATTTTCGGATCCCCTTCATTTTAATAGCCAAACAACAGCTGTTGTTCCAAGGCACGGGACATTCGACACCAATTAACATCGCCCATTAACTCCCATTGATGAAACACTGGTTATTGCATTCACTCGTGCCTCTCGTGCACCAATTTCACTCTTTCTAATTTCTTGTAATTTCTCAGCGTTGTTAACCAAAATCTGTCGTCGAAATATCTTACGTGTTTCCTCCACTTGACAGGCGAGCCCCCACGCCTCGCTCCAAATTGTTGTTGATATGTGAATGAGTGACTCAAAGAATGTAAACTAATTGACCTGCAGGCCAACACTGGATCAAGGATACACCTACATTCAATAAAACCAAATTGGATCGTTAAATAAATGGCTTTAATCAATGGAAGCAACAAATTATTTAATATAGCTCTCCATTAATAATTCTCTCCGGTTCTCTCGTTCAAAACAAAAAATTAAACAACAAATAAGGTCACCCGTATTCTGTTCAGGAATATTCTATTAGCGTAGTTTGACTACGCGGAATTTTCGCTCCGTTTGCTTAACGACTCTTGGAAATTGCATCCAGTCAACGATACTTTGCATCAATCAAAAGATCAAATTAAGATTCATAAAACATTTCTTTGTTTCCTTATGAGATTGGTTACAATTTCAATCACATCAGTTAATACATTTCTTAATAGGTACTCAAAACTTTGTTTTGCAATTCGATTTGTATTAAAGAATTCAATCAATTTTTATTTCTTCTAAAAGATAATAAAACTTGAAAATGATCAATATTATGTCATAATTGTCTAATATAACACTACCTTGAGCTATTCCTTATAGTTTTACATGACTCAATAATACATTCAAATTATGTACTTATTATAAATATGGTTCTTATAGTTTTATAGACATAATTATATGGATTGAATCTTCCATTGATTCTTCACAAATTCAATTTGATTTTGAAATTATTGGAGCAAGATTTATGTATTTTTTTGTATTAGTAAATGTATTGTTTTTTTTTTCAAAAATAGCATATTTTGAGATATTTTATGTATAATATTAAATTAATAGGTCATAAAATGTTAGTCAATGTGTCTATAAATATAAATTTCTATAAGTTCAACTTTGGTCAATTAAGTCAATGAAGTTGAATATGTTTAAAGAGCAATTCCATGTTAAATGTACAAAAGATTTTATTAGCTAAATTTTATATATTAAATGATTTATATAATTCCAAGCAATTTTCTAATTCAACCACCCAACAAGCATTTTATTACATTTTTAATTGATTGGTATATGTTAATTCGTTGAAAATACCTAAGTCTTTTGAAATATATGAAAATATTTACCTTCGCTTATCATATCTATGAATATTGACGAAACAATTCTGTATTGTTGATAAAACAATGAATTATTGAAACCAAACAGGAAAATATATAAATTGGTTAAGTTACATAATATTGTGACGCGCGCAGACTAAGGACTTCCATTGTATTCTAATGAAATGTGTATTTGTACACTACGTGTATGTTAATACTTGCGTCAAACAGAGGCTGTTTTCAGGTGGATCAATTATTCGTATATGCGTATTTGAATTTCTAATATGTTTTTGTTTAAACGAAGTTTACGTCAAATTGTGTTTTCCATTAATAAAATTATAGATGTTTGTAATTTATTTATTCTATCTGTAATTTATGTAATCTTTCATGTCAAAGTCACAAAAAACACTATTTATTTCAATATGATAAAACATAATAAATTATAAAAATATGTAATGAGTAAAACGACAATGACCTCTATTTTAAATTAGTCTGGTGTTCTCCAAGGAAGTCTACTTAAACTTAGATTTATGTAATTTTCAAGCATGAATATTTCGTTTTGAATATTTCAGAACAATTTATACAAGTAATATCTAAAATGAGTGTAGGTTGATATTCAACGTTTTCATTAATACACATTACCGTTACAGTAAGTAGTAGTACACTATTCATTATTAGTTAATTATTTTATAACATTCTTTGCTTTTCTCTTATTTTATTTATGTCTTCTTTATTATTAATACTAAAATTTTTAGGGTCTATGGAAAATATGAGGATGATAGTTCAATAAGACATATTTTGTTCTTAAACAAGAGGTGACGAATACCCGACAAACCTTGTATAATTGGTATCTAGGGCTCAGAATAAGCTTAATCCCTGATCATAAGATTTTGATAATATATTATAAGAAACGAATAATAACTGTTCTTTATAAAAGAAATATTATATAATAACGTTCTAGACGTAAGTATAATAAACTGAAATGAATGTGACATATTGTTCTAATAAACAATATCGCTTTCTTTTGCTGTGTTGCAATATATAATGTGGATTACTTATTTTCACAAAACCAGTCTTAATAAAGTGAAAAAGGAAAAATCTGAATTGGAAATTAATCGCTTTGTAAAGATTTAAGGACGAGAGTTGGCTTCAGAAAGGGTTGGGGAGAAATAATTGTATAAAAAACAAAACCGCACATAATTTCACAGATCCCAATCTGACACGTTCCTTGGCCTTTGGACGTATTT
Source organism: Nicrophorus orbicollis (assembly GCA_018845635.1). NCBI lineage: Eukaryota > Metazoa > Arthropoda > Insecta > Coleoptera > Silphidae > Nicrophorus > Nicrophorus orbicollis. The sequence goes on from JAFMTC010000365.1 coordinate 97,902, forward strand.
ATGCGGAACGGGCAGAAAGACGTTTTGCAGGACAAAAAACATTTTTCGGTCGTTCTACCGAAGGAGCAGCAGCAGGAATGGCTGTAATGAATTTATAGTTATTAAACGGAAATTAACGTTGGCGGCGTTGCTTTATTAATAGAAACATAACTCTGATACACAACTACATGCTGTTTGACCTTTTCCCCCTCGTGCGAGAGGCTTTATAATATTATTTTTTTTACTGTGGGGAGTTTGTCGGTGAGGGTAGTAGGATTGGGAAGGGGGATGAAGCCATCATCGGCGAGACCGTTACTGCTACAACAACGGCGTACACCGACGGACCGACAGACCGACAATGGGGCTTAAATATAATTTATTAAATATTTTCACGCCACCCCTCCGACAAAATAATATCGGCAAATATCTGTAAATATTATACATGTGTTTGTGCGGTTTTGTTGGACCCGCAGTGGCGCGCACCCCTCGTTTACGACCATGAGAAACACACGCAGAACATACATGTAGACCTCTCTACGAGCTAGCGCCTAGGTGACGTGCAGGGTACGAGGGGGTTACATAACAAGCGAACTGTAATTGCGGCTGAAATATATTAGGTGTATTCTGCGTTTGGGGATAGTGGAGGATCCGAACGAGTTGCACCACTCGCTCGGATTTACAAATTACCTGGATGAATTGGCCTCATTGTTTGGCAATGACATGCAGGTATCGAAATCAATTCTGAAGCAGAAGTCGGCGTCGGATCTGTACAATTGAATCAAACTCAAGCATCCTTTCAGATTTCGTTAATTGGAATACTCTACTGGTTTTTCTTTTGTGCATAAATAAATCAAATTTGTTCAAAATTTTACCAGAAAAATGTTGAATATGTTTGATCACGTGAAAATTTAACTGGAAAATAAAATTTACTGTCCGTTGATATATTACTACGTTTTAATTCTTTAAAATCTAGTAGTCATTCCATACAAAATACCAATGAAGACTTTAAATTTTGATTATGTTAGGGTCCAAACTTGAGAAACTTCTAATTCCGGGCGAGACATTAGATACTTCAGCACACTGCTGTCAATTAGTACTGAATATACGCTACATACTTCACTTATCATAATATTACTATAACTTTCAGACTAACGAAACGTGGCGTGATAAAAAAAAGAATTGACCAGTAAATATGTCTAAATAAATAAAACTTCAAAAAAGAAGTTAACTGTTTATTCAATTGTTTCAAGATTTCTGCAATGTACACCTTTATTTTTGTATATTATTATTTATTTCTTATTCTTCTCAAAATGCGGTATTGACGTAATATTTCATTCGTAGTCTGCGGGATACCAAATTTTTAATAATATGTGAGGTTAGAAAAGTTGGAGATCGCTTATATATTGTGTTTCTACCATCTAGTCTAGACATGAAGTTGACTTAGGATTAAGCAACAAAATATGTCATTGGAAGTAAATATTGGAAGTAAAATCAGAAAGTAGATTAACAACTGGTACCATAAGATAAATCCAAAATTTTGGACAAAATGCACTTAAACAACTATAATCGATTTTTGTTTCATTTTTTATATATGGTTTATAATTTTGAGACTCTAAATGTAATATTTTGGTTCATATTCACATTAATTGTATATACTAAACAATTATTTAAACTTGCTTTTATCAGTAGAGGATAATATATTTTTATATTGAGAGAATTGTATTCTCAAGTATATGAACTAAGAAGATGGAAATAGGTATGTTAACTACATATATCAACATCAATATTCTTCAATAGATGTTGATGTATAGGAGTAGCCGATATTGCTGCTATGGTAGAGAATGATACCTGTGCCCATTAAATCCTCGTTTCGATCGGATTATGGACGTCGCCTAGGAATCCCCGTATGTGTTAGATGGTGCGTCGCGACGCCACGTGCGTGCATGCGTGACGCCTGGTGAATGTGTCATCGCGGCTCATCTTTCCAACGATACTTCCATTGTTAGGTCACGTTCGTCTCTTGCGGAGCTGCACGTGCCAACCTTTAGATAAGCACTTAATGAGCACCCCCTGGTGTCGAGGATGCATCGTTTACATTGTTTTCTCTACTTCCTTTTGCTATGTAGTTGTTTTTTTGTCGCCTCGTACGCCTGGCAACATTGATTTGCGTGAATAATCAAAGTTTCAACGAGCCATTGTACGTGTAGGGGTGGTTTTGGATGCAAACGATCGTACCGATAAATCCTGTCATCTTCCACTATATTTTATACATTATGCTCTAACTGCAATCTCATTATAAAGTCGAAGTATTCTAATAATAGCTGATGTGTATATACTTACTTGCATCTTTATAATAACAGTACAAAAAAAATACTTTTGATTTTTATACAAATATTATATAAGGTTTAATGAAATGGTTAGTCAAGCAAATATAACCATTATATAATGTCATGTATTAGAAAATTAATTTACTATTTGTAGAAACGTATATACTTATTTTTACTACACTAATTGTTCAACCAACCTTGTAATGAATTATATGTGATATAATTCTATATTTTCGGTTTCTGAACACATTTTTATATATAACAGTTTTAATATAAATATTATATCAATTTCATATGAAATATGTTGTGCCAACATTATGAGATTTCAAGTAAATGTTGAATTTATAATAATTAATTTTATTGATTATAAAAATATTTGTATTTGCTAACATATTATTTTCAATTGAAAGCAATGCCTGACAAGACAAAACATAAAATTGCAGAATCTAAATGATTATAAATTCTCCATCTTTATCAGCAAATATCAATAAAAGAGAAGTAATTAATTTTCAGATATGTTAGCAAATATAATATAACGAGAACATTAATTGATCAATAGTTCAATAGGCATGTGCAAATAAATATAGTTATCACAAGAATTTTAAGAAGAAGCTGCTTTAGTGTCTGCCAGTACTAAATGTCAATAATAATTAATATAATATTATATAATGTAAATATTATCAAAGTCAATATCATTACTAAGCTGTATGTTATCGGTATTAACTATAAACAGATTCACCAAAATGTGTAAATATTATTAAATACAATAATTCAGGCAGAAAGACCTATAGTCTACAGCCCTTTGCAACGGTGGTAATCAATGTGTTTTCTTTTTTTATAATTATATATGAATGTTGTATTATTTTGTCACTTACAGCCTTTATAATAGCAACTATTTTTTCTTGCAACTGCTACTTGTAACATTTGACGAATCTAAGCTTTAAGTTAAAATTGTTGAAAGTATCATATTTATAAATTATTTTTACAGTTTGTTTTCTGTTTGATGCTTTATAACAGCTTATACCATTACATTTTTAATTCTTTTTTTTATTGCTATGTAAAGTAATAAAAGTGTGTATTATTTAATGTATGAAGAGAGCAATGAAACAGGTGTAGACTACAAGTGCTCTCGCGTAGCTCATTGAACGATTGCTCATTTGGTCTCTTTTCTTGTAAATATTCGGTACAAAAGGGAGGTCACAACCGGAAAGGTTTTTGTCCGCCGTCCTTAATTAATTGTATGCGTTTGTATGGAAGGAATGAATTGTATGTGTGTGTGTGTGTGTGTTTGTATGTGTGCAAGGCCTTAATGCACTGGGGAGTAAATGTAAGTTGGTTCGTTCCGTCAATGAGTGGAAAACGGGTTCATGAATGGGCGAGTAAACAATTGAACTATGCCACAGTAACTAGATAATTTAGTAACAACGGCAGCTGTCTTAATTGAGAAGAGACAGAGCGAGGGAGAGGAAGGAGAGTGCAAGAGGAAAGAGAGTTTGAGGTGGAGGATGACGATGATGGAGGACGAGGTGGAGAGGAGAGAGGACGAGTACTCTCGTCTCCACGGCGGCGACACACAATCCGGATATGATTCAGACCCCCAAGTAGTCGCAGCGGCTGCCTTTTAATTGCCAATTGATTCGATTCACTCCAAGTAAAAATATTGTTATTGTTACTTGCGCTACAAGGAAAGACGGAGGGAGCATCTCTTGGGATGGACGAATCCGTGGCGATGCTATCTCCGTATCACTTTAATGAGCCGTCGGCTTAACGTCCGAAAGCCTGCGGTGACATTAATCCCTTCCGACTGACCCGAAAAGCCTCCATTCTTCTTCACGTAATCACTTAATCCAAGACCTCGAAATTCGCCTGCATCTTCTCACATCATCTCGTCTCGTACAATTCGAATTATTTTATGCATCCACTAGTACTGCTACTATTATCATCATCACGCTTTCTGTTACCGTGTCTCGGTGAAGGCTTCAAATGAGGGATGATTTATTCATGACCGCTTTCACAATTGTCATCACCCCAAATGCGGCGCGTTTATTAACACGTAAGCTACAACCCCGACTAAACGCTGGGCTGGTCGGAGACCAAGGCGAATTGTTACGCCATAATGTTTAATGTTACAAGGGTAAATATGTATAATGCCAAGGGTTTCATCCCATTTATTATATATATGTATGTATGTATATGGTTGGATGTAACATACATAGGGCGAGAATGAGTGATCTAGCGTGGTGCAGATGTCCCCACATTTCAAAGGCCCTTTTTGCCACGTTACGTCTTTATTATGGAGCGAATCTCTCTGTGTCTGAAAGAACCGAGCACGTCAGAAATCATTTGTCCGACACACAGAAAAATATTAACAATTATTAAGGTCGTAACGGTATTTATGGATGCATTTCTCATCCTTTCATCGCACTTTTTTTTTATTCATCCCTAAATTTTAGAATAGCCTATTTCGTGTTTTGTCATTAACGATTTAATTCATCGCAACTTTTACTATAATAAAACCTTTGCAGTAATTACATTTTTTTGTATTATGTATTGTTATTGTTGCAATAAATATTATTATTATTTAATAGATAGAAAGCCCAAATAAATTTGTTTAATAAAAAATATTATATTGTATATTAAAAAATATCATTAAACAGAAAACTTCCTTAAGATCATGGTTAAGAATTTGAGACCGGAATTGTTTTTTAAACAAAACTAATATAATGTTATATATGTTTCTTAATATAAATAACAACAAATACAAAAAAAATATATGCATTTATCACACTGTTAATACAGCTAACCAGTCAAAACTTAGTGCCCTTCTCGATGGTACTTTATATGGAATGAAGTAATAGGAAACAATTTCTGTCCTTATTCAGGCACAACACCACATTAAATGTGGAGCATTTCCAAATTTGATTGTATATATTCTTCGAAAAAAAGAAGGTCTGTTTGAGTTTCCAAGTTTTCTGGTACAATAGGACCTGCTTATTCCGGAAATTGATTTGTCTCTGTAACTTGTTGGACAGCCCAAGTCCATATACAACAGTATTGGCTGCCAAGTCTGCTTCTCTACTTGAAAGTAGAAGTTTGTCATCGAAATCTCTGTCCGTAGAAATATTATTACAAGTACCATTGTTTTAAGTTTATACAAATATTCCACATAAGATAAAGAAAGCTCTATATATATTATGCAAAAAAAGATATTCCATGCTTATAAAAAAATACATTATTCCAATAATATAATTGAAGAGAACGAAAAGTAAGAAAGAAATTAAGATGTTTTATAATTATTATAATATTTCATTATTATTTCGATTTAAATTTGATATATATAAATTGTATCTCTAAATTTTTCTACTTCATGAATTATACGTTTCAAAGTATAGAAAAAGTGTTTTATGTTTTAAATTTCAAAATTTCACTGCTTCCAACACCAATGCAGCAACCATTGTTATAAGTTTAAGTACAGCAATTTCCATTGTTAACTAAAATAATTGAAAAATGTAGATTTTTTTATTTGTTTAGAAATGATGTTTTATTTACACTTCATCCTTTTAGATTCCAGATAAGGATAAAACGTAGATGTGGTAATAGACAAGTAACAGAATGAAACCTAAACAAGTTCAAATTAACGAAACAAACCTATCTCTACTTGATACATAAATAATGAAAAAACACAAAACTTGATAATATTGATTTTCTATTTATATAAGATTTGTTTTAACTACTTAGGGTAAAGTTTATTTTTAATTTACGCACTTTAACAATGTAAAATTTCAAACAATAATAGAGATACAGAATTTAAATTTTGTTAAGTCTGTTATATTAAGTTGATGTAAAGTGGCCTCTGTTTGTATTTCCTAGATAAACTTGTGATTACGACAATTTCAGGTATTTGCTTATCTGTTGGTTCAATATTATTGTTAAGTTTGAAATTCAAACTTCTGTTCCTTGCCATTTTCAAAAGTATATTCGCGAAATGATGATCTGAAATAGACAAATGCATGTTTATGTTATGAAATTGTATAAATTATGCTGTAATTTTAATATTCTTTTGTGAGCGTAGGCTTTTTTTCTATAAAGAAGGGCAAATTTTACACGGATTTTTGTGTACGCCGATGATTAATTTTGATCTGTCACGAGGCAGCTGTTACGTGGGTACGTAAATGCTGCGTTTAATTTAATAGCATACAAAATACATTGGTTACACTTCATCCTGTAAAACGCCTCGTGTCGCACGCTGCATTTTTTATGATCATCTCTATTTTTTTTCTCGTAATTTGTAACATGCTTCTCAAACGTCCCTCTGTGTGTGTGTATATATTCTAAATACCGAGAACATCAAACAAGTTGACACATAGTGTGAAGAAAATGATCAAAATAGTTTAGGTGCATGTAACAGTTCGAAGAATTTCAATTCTCACTTGTAAATGCATCATTTATATAATATAGTTTAGTAAATTATGCACCAAACCAATATTATTCAATAGAATTTAGTAAAATATATTTCCTATTTTCTGTTATTATGTAATGTAAGTATTCTTTCTCTGAATGAAGTGAATTATTTATGATATTTTTTATTGAACACCTGCTCGTTATAATTCTAATTATAAAAGGTTGTGTAATAGGAATACAAATGATTAAATATTTAAATTGAATTTAAGAAATATAAGTATATTTTCCATCAAGAAAGCCGTTTTGAAGCTGTTTTTGTGTACATCCAAGTTTATTAGGGAAAGGATGCGTTCCATTAGCTCGGCTTGTCGTGGCGTAGTTTGAAAAGGAAGTCAAAACAGAAACTTCTAAGTAAAATGTTGTATAAAGTGGTTGTATGATGTTTTTAATAGACGTAAGATGAAAGAGCGTCACCGCGGTGTGATGTTAAGCAGATTAGTGTTTTGCGCGAAATCTACCTTGGAGGTCCTTCGGTTTTATTTCATTTTTATGTTGCAACCTTTTCTTTGCTCCGTCTTAGTACTTGTGGTAGGATTAAGAGGCTCTAATTATGGAAAAAGGGCCAAACCATGTGCAGCCAAGTATTCGCTTGCAAAACACCACAACTGAATGTGTAAACAGAGTCCTCCGCTCCAAAGCAAGGACGAAAATTCGTAAGCCGCTTAACCGAACCACCCACATCACTAAAAAAGGGGGTAAGGAGTTATAATAATATGCAAGAAGAGAAGAAAATGTAAATGTAATCTTTGGGAAGTTTCGTAGACTCCCCATTGACTTGTGAATCAAGTGGTTGTGAAAAAGAAATCGGAGAATTCCCAATACGATTCTCGATAAATCAGCTGCCGCATTATCGATGATTTCATAAGAGGAGACTTTAGTTCCCTGATTCTTTCTTTCCTGTGCGTTTCGTTACGCATTAGTGCGAACATTAAGTTCGTCTCACGCTATAATCGAAGGCGAATGGTGGCAATGATTTCTTCGGAGGATGAGAGAATGACAAGAGTAAAAGAAATAAAATTCGACCGGTTTACGACTACCACCACCACCACCCCCCGGAGGGAGGGTATTTAATGTTTCGTGGAAAATTACGCAAAAAATATATGCAGTGATTGCAAATTACTTCGGCTTTGGGTGGAGTTGGGAGGCTCGAAGGGGTGGGGAATTGTTTATAAACGTGGTCCGAAAATATTGCTGTTTCCGCATTGTCGTTGCTTCGAGTTATTAGCCCTTTGGGAGAGACCAATCTCTTGAAGAAAAAAAAAAGGAGGTTCGGCATGGTACCACCCGCCGCGCACAACCATCATTGAGACATAATCTGTGGACCATTCATTTGGGAAGCGTTAAAAATTCCTCTTTTTCTCTTCTCGTGGAGCTTCCTTCAGTCCGACCGGATGATATATTACCGTCTCGAATCGTTTGACGAAGTCGTAAATGCATTAGTACTTTACAGGTTATACCATGATGGATATATTCCGAGATATTGTTGCACGGAAGCTCAGCGAATCGCTGATAACGCGCGAGACGTTCACTACCAAGAAGCGAGGAACAGTTGGACATTCAAGTCCTGATTATCCGCAAAACTAGCCATGATGTTCTCTATTTCTTTTATTATTCAATGGTTTTCTTTGCCGTAGGAGGTTGCCCCCTTTTTGCGTCACGTGAATAGAGCAGTCAGTCTCTTTTTCTCTTTTCGAAAACGACGGGCCTGTGCAACTTTTGTGCACGTCAGGTGAAAACTTTGAATTTCCTATGCACACAAAGGCATTTCGTGGCAGTTCCGAGGCGTTAATTAAGATTTCCGATGCCGGCGCTTCTTCCACACCAAATCGCATGCCGCCGCCATTGTTCGTATAACAGCAGAGTCATCGCCGTGAACAATGATCAAGAAGACCCCGTCAAAATTACTTCACCGACTAGTAATTACTATCATCTCTCATGCGATCATTCCGTTTCCCACTTCAACCATTGTAACAACTCATTATATGCCTTCGTCCAATGTGTGCATGTGTACATACATATACATAATAAAGAAGAGTATATAAAGAAGAAGGAGTAAATAAGCAGGAGGTGGAGGAATAATCATTTCATCCACCTGCCGCGCCCAATTTGCGACGGGGTGCTCGAAATCCTTCATTGTTTCGACGAGTTCGTTCCTGAAGAAGCCTGCAACATCTGCGCCTGGTCCAGGATATGTGGGTCCACTCGAATTTGCATTTGCGAAACCCATGCTGGGTGTACACAAACACACAAAAACCCCGATGCGATTCCCACATGGAAACATTGTCGGCTGCAAGGCGAAGTTTGCGAATATTTACACAGTTTGTGCGAAAATATATCTGCAAATGTTTTGTGTAAACATAGGTTGTATGCACATCGGACGTCGTGATGGAATGTGTCCAAATGTTTTGTCGGCGATGTTTCGTAAACACCAGATCCCCGCATTTATAAATAAATCCCGGACACAGTTTTTGTGCGTTCGATGATAATAACAAGCACATTATCCTCGCCGACCGGAAGGACATTGTGTTCCTTGTTCCGCCGTCTTTGAGGCCCTTTGCGTTCAGCATTAACTAGCCATAATAGCATTAGCCCTTTCAACGCCCCACGTAAACATTCCAAATATGTATTACTAAATAGACAAAGAATAAGAAAAAAAAGCTCATAACATTTTAGACGAGAAAACGCGCAAATATTGAACAATGGTAACTCTAAACTATATTATTATATTGAGAGAAAAGACCTGAAAAACTGGGTTGAACGAAGAGTTTCTCCGTCGGTGCATTAAATTCATTACGCAAAATTGGACACGAATGAGATAACTGTTATTTTAGGGTTTTCCTTTCCTGCCACCGCGAATCGCACAACAATGAAGGGCGTAATCTTCATTTAACCAAACAATGAAACGCAGTGAAAGACGAAAATAAATCTGGTGTGAAATATGAGTTCTTTGAAACAGTTCAGTCGTGATAATTTTGCCGTAAGATATTTTTTTTGCGTTATTCTTATATAACGCAAACATCTATACAAAATTTTCTATAAAAAACAACACAATGTAATTCAATTTTCTGGTAAATAATACTTTGTTGGCAGAAAGACCTCGGTCGTTAGCCCTTTGGCCCAATAAATATGTTGAAAGAAAAAAAATACTATGCCGTTATTCTGTGATTTATTTTATTATGTTTATGAGACTGTTGCATTACATTAATAAATAATAATTAAAATCTTAAGAAAACAACATTTGAAAAGTTCTTGGTATTATGAAAATGACTAAATAATCTGCAAACTATCTATATTTACACACAGAAGTCAACAAACACTCACTCATTGTAAATTTTTACAACTCTACAGCTACCAAATGTAAACACAACAATATTTCAGAGAATAAAAAAAACTTCCAATGTTAGAACATTTTTGTAATAGACGTTTTCCTTTTCATATTTGTAACAGAAGATTTGAATCGAAAGATCCATCATAGATTTGACAATCGCATTATCTCCATCCGTATCGGCATTTACATGTGACTTTATTATATACAATATATTCCGAGAATCCTATTCAACCAATAAATTTTAAAGTAAACCTATTTATACTTTGATTTTCTTGTAAAATTTGTTGTTAATTTGTTAATTATTTTTGTTTTAATTTTTGAAATGAAAATGATTCATGGATGAAGGGCAAATGCATCCACTTAAACAGCGGTGTAATTGATGACTATTCATTACTGAAATATATGCTGCTACATCTATTAGCAATGAAGGATGAGAGCTCTCTGTGTTCAGTATAGAATTGCGTTCAAGTGTTTATATCCTAATTAACACAGCCCTAACTCGGACAACTGAATTGGTAATAATCAAAGATAGTAATTTATTTCATTTACAACGCTTAACACAAATTCATTGCTTCTTCAACTTAAACTCATTTCCTAAAACAAGTACACATTGTCACTGTGTTCAACTATTATAACACCAGTAGAATTAGATGGTAGCTTGACAGACTTCAGGAAGTAAATAACACGTGTTTTATTTAATTTAACTTAAGAAAATTGTGTCGTCAATTGTGTCGAAAATTGAAAGTCTACTAATAATATATTTAATATATTTATCCACAATATACGTTAGTCACTTTATTTTAGTTATCAAAAGATACACAAGATGTGATTTTTATTATAAATCAGAAGGAAAATAGGGAAGTGAATATTTCGTATAACTTTACATTTACATGTAATATTTGAAACAAGCAACAGACTGAAAAGGTGAATCAATTATTCAATTTTAGAAGCCATGTTATTTGAAGCCATCTTTAGATTATATCTTTATTGGCGTTGTAGGGGATGAAATATTGTTAAATAATGGAAATTGACTGACTATTTTTTCTGGAATTTACCGGTCAGCAAAATAAGGTAGTGAAGGCTGATTAGAAGGACTCTAGTACAGAAGTAACCATTACAACCAATGACAATATTTGGGATAGAATGAAACTGATGCCTGGGCAAGATGAGGCTAGTCATTTTGAAAATTGTTGAATATTTAAAATGTTTGTGTCCGTTTGGAGGTAGGTATATTGTGATTTATTACATTATAATATATATTTATTGATGTTGTATTTACGAGGAACAATTTAACAATAGAAATTGTGTTAATTAATTAATGTCAAATTTTGAAAACGGGCTCGAACTTTCAAGGAGCTTGGCCTCTCCTGTTATATAGTTATGCTGTTTGCTTATAATTTATGGAAAGGATAATCTGCAATAAAAATGTGTGAACACACTACTAAAGTGCGATTAAAACTCTCGGCCATTGTCGTATCCCATTTTTTCTACGTAGAATTACAAAAGTACAGACTGAAAATTGTTTCTAATAACTATATTAATAGTCGGAAGGGGCCCCCATGGAACGGTACACAAAGCGAGTAAAAGCTGCTGGTTATTTGACTTCTGTGTTGAGCCCAGTGGGTGATGTTCGATGTAAGCGGCCCGGGGGGTGCATGGGTAGCAAGGCGAAAGTCACAACACGCAGCAGCAACCCCGAAATCTCTGCAGAGGGTGCACAGGTATTAGCATGAGAATTTCCACGTAAGGACGGGCAGTAAAATAATGTTTAAGTAGCTCCCAAAGAAATAGCCACTTGCTAATGAGCTTAACCATTGTGAGGATCGCGGAAACGCAGCGACAAACCAATTGAGAAGAATGTTATTACATCTTGAGCCTCCAACTTTAATGGACTTACAACTGTGGATTACTCGTTCGTTCCATTTTATATTTTTCTTTTAACTTTTTTTCTTGTCTATCTGATGTCTCCGTCAAGGGGATGCGGTTATAATATTTGTGGGTTTAAGAGGATCGGAGCTTAATGGGTGCCGTGAGGTGTCTGTTTCATTTGGGCGCAAGTTCAAAGGGCCGCCCGCCATTATCTTATCGTTATACGTGAAATGCCACCCTCGGCGATGTGTGGCCGCAGTTCAATTTCCATCCCCTGTGACGAAACCGCAACTTGACGTCGTGTGTGGGAGGACACAGATCTCCACTTCTTGTTATCGCGAGGAAAGCGATACGTGCAGTATAAACATATATCCATGCTCACAAAGGTTTCGCTTTACCTCCACCTCCTTCTTCCTGTTCGATGGTAATTTGCCATTCGGAATTTTTGGTATATACGAAGAGAGGGTGGTATCCGCGTCCGCGTCGCTCAAAAGTTCTGAAGTGTTGAATGTTTTGACGCAGCCATGTGTTTACTGTTACTGCCAGAACCGTTTGATGTCGCCGATGTAAATAGATGTGTGTGCATGAATGTGTGTGTATAAAGCTAAGGACTAACACACTAACACACATGTATCCTAACAAGCTGCGTCATTCAGAAACACTCCAGATAGGATAATATTTTCCAGCCATTCATTAAACCCAAGACAATCAATCACGACCAATTTTTACCACCCCCGATGTGGCGGCGCGGACGGACAAGCCCGTCGTTATCGTTTTGCCTCATACTTTTTTTTGCATTTTGGGGGTTCCACCTTTTCAATGTGCCTCCTTCCTTTGGAATGCGAATACTTGCGACGGATGGCAACGTTTCTGTATAGGTAGACTCGCATAATCACCCCCATTGTGATCGGGTTTTGTAATGTAATAAAGACATTAACCGTACCAAAGCTACCGAAGCCCCTTTGATCCTCGCCCGCTTTCCGTAAACATCTGAATTCTTACCTAACAAACACCAACTGCAGGTCCGCACACCGACACCAAAGCCCACGTTTTACTTTAAATATTTAGACCTACTTAAAAACAATCTTACAATAACCCATACAATTTGCAGCTTTTTATAGACACGTATTTTCAATTCAGAATATTACAATTTTTATTCAGTTATTCAAAATAATACAAGTCATACAACAACAAAAATAAATACATGCAAAATTGTATTGATAAAATATTTAAATGTAGGAGTGATCCTTTGTAAAAGATGATTAAGAAGAAATGATTTTATATCATACCTATATAATGATTTTATGAATGTTGCAATAAATATATTTATTATCAATTAACTATAATTAGTAAATTAATTATTATTGATTTATTATTTTTGAAATATTATTAATAACATTTGTAACAACTACAAAAAAAAATAAACATATACTAAGAAAATATAATATATTGCTATTGCTGCAAATGGCTCTAAGACATAGGACTTTCCCGAAATTAGATACAAATTTAATGAGTTTTCAAAATAAATATCTATTTTTTTTTTATAAAAGTATGCACATAATTGATATAGTACCTATTATGATAGTTGAATAATATAATGGATGCATATTCAATATTAATATCTTATTTTAATATAAAACATATTTGTTTATATCTTTAAGAGTTATACAAGAATTTTGGAATAAGAGCACTTAATAATAAGCAAGACTTAGCAATAATAATATAGTCTATACCATTGTTTCCAATGTGGGGCTCACGTCTAATAATAAACCCACACCTCGCTATACGGCCGCTCTTTATACGGCATTTCGCTATCACGGCCCTCTTCAATTAAGGCACGTTTTCGATTTACGGCCTAAAATGTTTCGCTATAACGGCAAAAAAACTTTTTTTCGATGTCAATATATGTACAAGTTGCCAATCTTGCGCAAGCACAATCTTTGATTCCTTGTACGGTTTTTCGCTTTGCGGCCAAGTTTCGTGGAAGGCCGTAAAACGAGGTATGGGTGTATTAGAAGTTATGTATATGTTACGTAGGGGATATATGACACAAAAACGTTTGGAAAACACTGATCTATACGCTTTGATATACGAATGATTTGGATTACAAGCACATTTCCGGTACGAATTATTCACGCAAATCAAAGTACTACTGTAGCAAAATACTTGTAACATTCGTAACATTACAGATTATGATGTAACAATACCGCTTTGAAAACTGAAAAAAAGGACTTAAAGATTCTGTAGTCCATTTAAAATGTTCGTGTTCATCTCAATTTTCCTTTTTGGCCTTACCGAACCGCCCTCATTGTCCCTCTTCTGACTTTTTCGGCAGCGAGACCGGTGATTAACGATCACCCATCAGCGTTTATTTATTCACAGTGTTTTTGGTCTTTTCTTCGAGGAGAGAATGGGGAGGGCATAAAAAAAGAAAATATTTTGGGAACGGCATCCGACCAAGCAAGCATCTTTCTGTCGCTCTTTTGGGGAAGGAAAAGGCAATAATAACGATGGCATTTGTTGTGCTCCGTCGGCGATCAAAAGGTGCCGAAAAAATCTGCAATAACATTGTTGTAGTTGGGACGTTTGTGTGCGCCTGAATGCGTGCATTTCTTCTCCACATCCAACTTCCTATGTAAATAATTGTGGCAGAATTTATTATTATTTTTATTTAGACTTTTATTTCTTTTTTTTTTGTCGATGTGGGTGTGTGTGAGAGGGAAATAGAATACAAAACGTTCTGGTTGAAGATTTGCCGACTTCAAAGATTGTTTGGAGTCCTGCTGACAGCTCAATCATTTAATGTTACGAAATTTTCTCAGAAATGTAATATGAATTTATTAGTTCTTCGATATGATGATTTTCAATCAAATATTTAATTAAGAATAATTGCTATTTATTTACTGTATACCAAACTAATGTAATGTCTATTATTTGAATTTGTAAATATGATGGTTCGACTTGAACAAATATAGTAGAATGTAGACGACAATTTAAGATTAAGGAGTAAATCTCAATGCACAAAATATGTAAACAATACTCTCCAATTACAGATACAATAGAAATGTATCAAAATATGTTAGTATTTACATAGAAGACTTTGTAATTTTACTCGTAGACAACTATAACAGCAATGTTAATATTGTCACATAGAAAGACAATGAGAGACATTTATAATCTTATCCAATATTTGTTATATTGATCATCACTAAACATATTTTTGGTAAAATATTTGCTTATACAAAACAAGTTAAAATAATATTTAGTAATGATTTGGTAAATATAATGACTCCAAAGTTAATGTGATAATACATCCAAATAGTAAATTAAATGGTGTATAACAAAGATTGGTTCAATATAGGACCCTCAACGGTCGATGGAATTTGGGTCTATTGTGGGTTGATACTTTGTTTTTATTATTTTTCAATTATAATATTAGAAATCATATACACAATTATATACAGAGTTTAGCGAAAATATTAATTAAGTCTACTATAATTACCTTTCTTATTCGAAAATATTCTCCAAATTGCGTGTATTCTCGTTTCATTGAAATGTTTAAATGTTGTAACAGTTATTTTGGATATTAAAAAACCTATGGATGCATATCTCATTAATATCATATTTTAATATTAAACATATTTGTTTCTATCTTTAAATGGAAATTAGTTTTAATATTTTGTAAATTGAATGATGAAAAAAGTTATATTAATGATGATGAAACAATTGAATGATGTTATCAATGTTTCCTACAAAACTTTAGGAATTTTGATGTTCTCGATTTTCATTTCAAGAATAATTGAATGAAATAGAATCTATTCTCAGTTTATTAAAATTTACCTAATTAAAAATGTACTGTATCTGTAAATAGTTGTTATTTGATATGTGATTGAATTATTTTTAAATATATATATTTGTTTGTAAACTAATTAAATAAGAATACTAATTGCTTTGTAAAAGAGAATAGCTATTACAAAGTAAAATATTCCAAAACGTCTGATTATTGGTTTATAACTGGAGGAATGAGGCGCTTTTTTAATTAACACATATATTTCCAGGTTATTGATAGTGGCTCCTGGAATTGGATGAAAATAAGAACAATAAATAATCGATACGTAGAAAAAGTTAGTTCGCCTGGCAACTAATGATTTCGAAGATGATTTATAGCTTTGTTGAGGTGGCCCACATGTATCATCGTGCTACCTGAGCCCATTAAAGATCGACGCGACGACGAGAAGTAAAAGGTAAGATTAAAATGCACGTATTGACGGCCTTCCAATTATGGTGTTTGATAAGCTGTAAGTTATTGTCTGAACGTGCCACGCTGTTTTACCATCCATTAGAAACATCGATAAGCATCGAAAATTGAAACGTGCATTTCGTAATCCCGTTATTCGGCAATTTTTTTTTCTCCACTTCACTTGTAAATCCCATTACAACTAATTCCTCCCACACACAAGAATCGCAAATAGTCCACTAAGTAATCCTATTTGCATCCGCAATCGTGATTCGAGTTCAAGAAGATTTCGTGCTTTTGTAACGAAATTTTTCAGAAAATTGCGTCGCACAAAGCTGAGAAGATGGGCAGTGTTGATGTTACGCAAGGTCCTCGGGTATCGGATTGCATTCTGTGCTTGAGTCTCAGGGATGAATGGAGACGGATGTGTGAGTATAAGCAGATTATTGGGGATGAATGGTCCAGAGGCTGGACGTTTACAGTTTAATCTCATTTCTGTGGGATGAGGGATGAATGCAGTGTCTTGTTTTTTAACTGAGGAACGGAATCAGATAGCAATATGTTGATTTTTGTCTAAGTTTATTTTATTTCTCTCTTTCATTCTTTCTGAACGATTTGACCATGGCAAAAGAGCAGCTCGCGAGCAATTGGGTTCCTCCCTTGGTCGTTCTTTCTGCTTGTCGACCATTATTTCCCGAGAACAATGGACGTTTGGGTATTGTTGCAGCCCGCTTCCATTAGGGGTGTAATTGTATATACACAAGTTGCAATCTTATCGGGAGCAGAAATTTGTATATAAATACGGTAGCAACCTAATACTTTGTGTATGTTTTGGGACGCTTTTGTTGCAAACAGAACAAACAATTTATCACGGAACCATCTATTAGGGCATCGAATTACCAGCATTTTTACATACGTCTAAACGGCGACGTGCTATTGCGTTTTCTCACAAATCTCCAATGCTCCTTGGAGCGATCGAAATCAAGATTACTGTGATGTCGCGAGGGGCGGCCTCCAACGATTGACTCGTTAAGGGTGCACCCGCGGCGAAGACATTCTCAACATTCATTTCCTCCTCTCTACGTTTTTTTCCTTCTCTCCTTCTCTCCACTCTCGTCCAAGTCAATTTCGTCCTGAGTGTGTGTTTCAAGTGGCATGGGAACACACGGTTCCGCGTTCCCAGTTGGTGGCCAATTTGAATCGGATTCCAGAAAAACCGAACTTTTCTACCCTCGTTTCTCTTTTCCCTCGTTCTCTCCATATGCAAACCCGAAACAATGATGATTATATTTCGAAAAGCGACCGTTTGTATTTTACGTAACCGTGTATACCATACCATATTTTTTTCTCTCTTTCGCTTCGACTGAGGGTGTTTTCGCGCGCGCGTGTTTTTCCGCTTATTAAATTAATTTCGCCGCCCCCGATGCGAAGGAGACTCGTCGAGTGTGCAAATATCTCACCAAACACAAAATCCACAATCTCCGAAAAAAAATATATACACGCAAAAAAATATCTACAAATTGTTACAACTTCAAATAAACTAACCCTTATACAAGAACATATTTAAATCATCTGAAGAATTAACCAAACTTAACAAACTGAAATTTCGATCACTTGTGTACTTGCCTTTATTAGAAAGCGAAAGCTATAATATTATTTGTAGAAAAAATAATATATAATGTAATGGATATGTAATACAACAAAACTATAGATAGATAAAGAATTCATAAATAAATAAACTCTATAGAGAAACACAACCCCCGAAAAATAACAGAGAAAATCAAAGAGACTACTGAAATATGGTACGTATATCCTGTTTGGCGAGATATTTGTATATACATTTTTTTTTTATAAATATTGGGATACAATTTTTGAAATACAAATATATTGAATTACTACTGTGACACATAATTCTCATTGATAGAGCCTCTTTTCATTGGTTTTGCTTTCCCATGACAGAATTCCTTATATATTTTGGTAAACTTTTTAGACAAGAGCAAAAATATTATAATATATATATTACAATTCATGTTTCTTTCAAAGTTTAATGAATGATCATTTTGAGCAAATGAAGCAAAATATAATAAATTCAATAAAATATTAAGCTGATATTGTAAAATATTGATAAATAAACATAGTTTCATACAATTTCATTAAGGATAATTGCATATTTTCAGGCATAAATGATAAGTTAAATACATAACAAGAAACCAATGGAATTTGTTTACATAATTCAATAAACAAATTCAACTGTTACCATTGTCTTGTTAATTAAAGTATTAATATTTAAATAAGCATGATGAAAGATTTGGAAAGGAGCTGCACTTACAGAATTCGAAAAGAATGAAACCTGCGTAGTAAATATATTTTACGATGTTTGATATACGAGCTTATAGGAGTTTCATCATTGGTAAGTTAATTGGGCAATTAGCGTTAGAATATGGCGCTGGTAAGTCTTCACTTTATCACGTAGGAAGAAGACGATCCGAGCGAGCATATTTCTATGAAAATTGAGCTAATTTAAAAATTATTTTCAAAAGATTTATTGGAGCCGTAAAAATGATGTGTGTAATGGGATACGATCGGATGGGTGCTAATAAATCGATGATCCGCGCACTAATCCCCCTTTTCCCTAGTCTTCCTCCTCTACTCTTCTCGTACCACTACCACGAGAACCCATGCATACGTATGGGTGTGTGCACGAATGTACGTGTGGATGTGTGACTGTATATTTATGTATCCCCGAGGGTCCCCGTTGTCAAGTGTGAGCCTAATTTACTAACAGGAACCAGGTGCCCGGTATCAAAACGGCTAATGAGGCGAGATTTACCTACCTAACATGTGGATACACATGTTACAAGCCAATTTTCTGTTTGCACTCATAATACGCCATCAATTAAAATAAATATATCGCACGTAGACAACGACGAAACAAGGAGAGGAGATGCAGCAACTTCGTCGCCAAGAAACCAAAGTAACTAAACAAATAAATTATTATTCCTCTGCTTCGCTGTCACCGCATTTGACACTTATATTTATAAACACCGGGTTTCGTGTTTGTATACCCATTTTGTTTGTAAGATTGTCATGTATTTTTGTTTTAAATGTGCACGTTTCAGTTTTAATTTACTTCTTAATAATGATCATGTTGATATTCTCAGATGATTGTGTTGAATGTGCAGAAGTTTATTTACTTACCGATGTTTCAAATATTTACTTGTTTGAAATCTAAATATTTTACTTGTGCAAACATAAATTGTACATAGACAATAAAATCTTAAAGTTTTTTTATATGATATTCAAATAAGTACACACTTCTCTTGACTAACCAAGATGCTTCCAATAATTAAGTGCGGATTGTTTGAAATCAAGCATTTCAAATCCTATAAAACGACTTGACTTGATATAAGGAAATTATTTATGTTCTAATATCCTTACAGTGCATTTTTATTTAGGTTAGTGAAAATTTATTTAAATTGAAATTTGACTTCAACTGACTATTATGAATCTGAATTGTTTTTACACATTTTACTTTGAGGAGAAAATAAAATTATTATAATTTCATTCCATTTTTGTTTTATATTGATATAAATTTGTTTTTGTTTTATAAAAATACTTTACAATTGTTTATACAAGTCTTGTAACATTTGTACTTTGTTAACAAAGTATAGAAGTGAAGCAACTTTATACTAAAGATTAGCAAATTAATAGTTTTATAACTTGATATAATGATATTTTTTATAATACAAGCTCTATTGTTATGGATAAAAAGGAAACAAATGTTTCAACAATTATAGTTATGTACAATTGTTTAATTGTTGTTGCGCTAATTTGTTTTTTCTGTCTGTTGCAATAAATGCTATTACATTCTTAAATAATAATGTAAATAATCTTTATTAGCTGCAAAAAGCGACAAAAGTGATCGAAATCGACCGAAATGTTTCCACACTCTTGTTTCTTAAATTCATTAATAATTTATTTCTTATCAATAATTAGTAAACATATTGTTTTCTTAATTAACTATTTATATGCACCTTCTAAAGAAGCTTATAAACTACCCAATATTAAATTACTTAATGATTTGTTCTTCATTGTTAATAGATGAAATTATACTTAAAAGAAACATTAGTTTACTTATTTGTTATAATAGAATCAACTGTTTGGAAAAACGCAATAATAAATAGCAAATTTTGCATAGCAAATAGCAATGACATAATAAATAAATACACTGCAATGGTAATCCATGTTAAGTAATAAGTGTACTTTACATTCAAGCATTATAATAAATTATAATTAAAAACAAAATCAGAAAAAATAATACAAGGATTTCAACAAATTGCAAAAAAATGTTCATGTAGACTCATCTTTTATTTCTTTTTAATGTAAATAGATATAATAGATTAAATTCATGTTTATAACAATATTTAAATAAATATACAATAATAAAATTGATTATATATCTATATTCAAAGGGGTGCAACTGAAGAAGACATATATATTTTTTGATTTATTTAAACAAATTTATTGCACACCAAAGGGCTGCTAAAATATATATTTATAACATCATTTACTTTTGGATAATATCATCTTCATTTCTTATAATAATAAATTTACATGTGTAGTTTCATCAATATGCATTCATTTACAATAAACGAATTAAATTTTTCGATTAGTCCAGTTTCATCTCATAAAATAATTTTTATAAAACAGACTAACAAATTTTGCTCAATCCAAGTATTTGTTACTTTCATTGGTCCAAATTGGGACAAAGGGCTATTGGTCAAGATCTTTCTGCCCTTAATTTTATATAATTAAGTCTTGAATTTACTAACACCACCAATGAATAAATTCCAATAGCGTTATTACATGGCGATCAGATTAACAATGGACGCGAATGAAATGAAATGAGAACCTCTTCTTCGGTTTCACTGATCCTTTTGGGATTTCGTGGAGAGTGGACAGAGAGCATATAAATATTTTCTAAAATAGTTCATCCGTGCATAATGTCGAGAAGCGGCATCGAAGTTAATCCGGTTTGATAGTCGAATCCTCCGTGGAGATAGAGCGAGAGAGGATGAGAGGCTTAGGTGGATCTGCCGACCGAACGGCAGTCGCGCGTATCATTTTCATAACATAAATATTTAATCAATTTAGTTCGGATTAATTAGTCGGCTTCGCTTTCATGTTCTTTGTAGATTAGATCAGTTCGTATAACCAAAATATTAATGACAATAAAGAGTGAGAGGGCAAGGGAACACATAGAAGGTAGTAGAGGAGATGATAGGGTTGGTTAGGATGGAGAGAGAGAGAGAGATAGAATGGAACGTTTTACCCTTCGGGTTAATTTGAATATTTGGGTTTATTAAGGTCGCCAAAAAATGCACGAGGCTAATGAGTTTTGATGTAATTACCATTAGCATTTTAAGTAGCCGCATAAATACATCGTAGGTGTCGTAATTTATTGAAAATATTTACATTTTTGTGTCTCCTCCTCCTCCTCCACCACTTCACTTCTCATCGTGCCGCTCGTATAATTAAGATGCGGCTTTATTCGTGAATAGGATGGAAAAGGAAAGGTTGTGCGGTTAGAATGAGCTGGCGACAACCAGATGTTGGTTGTCTTCGACGCATCCGATGTGTACAGTATCATCCAGTTCTCTCCTCACTAATCCCCTTCGAAATTAATTATTTGAAAACAACATCGGAATTATTTTCGTGTGTACAGATGGCGTGTGTAACGAAAACCGCCAAACTGGGTCCATCATTTGCTGTGGGTAGTAATAATTGCCTAGTTCCTAACTTCTTTCTTTTCAGTTTTTTTTCCCGGAGGGGGGAAAACAAGGGAATTAATTGCCCCCAGTTTGTTTTCAATTCCGGCTCGTTTAAGTGTTAGGGAAACAAACATCCCTCCACCCTCCGTCGGCTCCGCATCACAAGGGCAACATATGTCACAGTGCACCCACTAATTCCGAAACATCTCCACTACACCTCTTAATATGATGATACATTCCCATTGCTGTTGAAGGCGGCATCCGAAGGACCAAAAGCACCAAAGGTACAAAAGAAGTCACATAAATATCCCGGATCCATTTGTTGGGCCATCATCACTGCAGCACACAAACGTGTGTACGCGTATCAATGTGTCTGCATTTCGAGAAAATTAAAGTTAAAAAGGTGCCGCACCTATACACCTCCTATACATGTATATGTTCTCTCGCATATAAATATGCGGTTCTATTCCCTTGATGGAATCGTTTCCGAATCGCCGTCAAAATAATAACCGCTGCATTGAGTTGTCACACGAAGCCTCGTTTGAGGGTCGCCGCCGCCGACGATGGTTGTCCACGCCCAAACTGAAAAGGAAAAAGAAGAAAAAAAGAAGTTAAATAAACCATACACATAAGTATACAAAAACTTCAAAATAACTCATTTCTAACCAAAAGAAAAAAGCTTTATACCTGTTCTCCTCATTAGGGAAGAGGTCTGAAAGTTAGGTCACAGTGCTTTCATCTGCACCAATCAAGACCCGGTAATGAGCTTAGCCGAAAAGTCCTGAATCCGAATCCGAATCTAGGAACGCGTAATCCATGTTGCGAAGCCGCAACAGCATTCCTGTGGAAACATCCTCGGCATTTCCACGCGACAGATGCTTCTCTATTAATTCTTCGAGATTTATTTCCTCTTTTCACATTCTTCCTTCAGGGTGGCCCAATCGATTAAGTCAAAAGTCGATCTTTTCATCGAAGCCATATATTTTATCATTTAGAGAACATGTGACAAAGAAACCTCTTATCTTCTATGTGAAAAGTCTGGTTCCAGTTTACAATTTGCTATCGATTAGGTCAATCACCATACCATTATGAAATCTAATCAGTTGGATATTTCAATATTATACATTAGAATATGATTTAAGGAAATAAACGCAATGTATCAATCTGAATGTATAAATCCAATCCAATTCGGAATACGTCAAATTTGGACAAAATACATTTTGCTTGGTATATGACTTAATTAAATCATAGATGCCTTTTATTCAAAGTATAATATAAATTAAAACAATGTCACACTTTAGAAACATCCTCCAGGAAAAGACACAAAGTTCTTTGGACAGATTTTCAATAAAATTTGCAGATCTAAGTGAAAAGTAGCAGAAGGTGGAAAAGTAAGAATCCAAAGCATTGTTTTTTTAATATTTTATCCTATTCAGTATAAGTCCAAACACCAAGAACGGATTAAGGTCGTATACTGAGGTTCCACTGTATTTTGAATCAGGCAATTTATAATTTATAAGAAGGTACTTTGTTTTTTTTTAAATTTAAAAAATGAATATTTGTGACAACCAACCCAGGTCTTCCCAACTATATAAACTTGATGCCTTGACTAAAGTTGCCAGGAGAGATTATTATCCAATATTCTAAAACTAATATATAATCTATATTTTCTCTTCTTTTTTTAAAAATATTTCACAAACGTGGTAACTTTATATAAGCCAATGTGAACAGTATACTATTACTAATATTATATACTAAGTATTTCTGTGGAGTAACATTTATACTGCATCTATAGATAATCACATGAAATATTGCAGTTGGCAATTCAATATTGACAATAAAAAATAGAAACTGTCGAAGAGTTACTAACTTATGTACTTATTAATAAAGACAAACAATTAAATCATTTATGTAAAGCAGAACTAAAAAAGTATTCTCAGGCCCTTGAGTTATGTTTTTAACTCTTTGTATTCAGCCAACTTTTTATTTATTTCATTATTATTTTTATTGTATATCTTTTGATTATATCTCTTTGTGTGAGAGTTGCAAAAAATATAATAATTATTTTAAACATCTTTTTTATCCCAATTTGGCCATAGGGCTATTGTCAGATGTCAGAGTGTCGGAATTATTACTATTTTATCCAGAAATTAAAAACTGATAATTGGAACATTCTTTCAAGTTTCTTTACAGTGAGGTAGTATTTCAATGTTGATTTACTCTATTTTTTGGGAAACAATACATTGTATCTTAACGTTTTATGGCTATTGAATTTCTTTTCGAGCAAAGATGTTTCTTTTGCTTTCTTTTCCTGTCTCTCCTCTTTTATAAGTTTGGTGAAAAATTAAAATTGAGGCTATCCAGTGTAGCGTGCGTGTGTTGTATGTGTGTGTTAATGTCCCCCTATTTTGCGATCAGTTGTGCTACAACAACCGCAAATATTTCATAAATCATAATTTAAAAGGTCACCACCGCCGCCCCCCGTCCTGTTCACGGCCTTTTGTGCAGCGGCCGATTCGACCCCGGGGCTTCCCCGGCTGTCGAGTGCGTGTTTGTGACTGACTGGGCACATTCACAAGAATCAACCGACTAGAAGATATGTGGTTACCTTTATACCCGCATATAATACATATAACTATATATACACACACACATACTCGCATATTCAACAAAACCGTTTTGTACATAAGTGTCGAGTGTGCGCTTTTTCACGTTGGCTTCACTCCATTTCCTTCCCTCAAAAAAAAAATGCATATACATGAAAAGAGAAAAGTAATCCAAGAACAACAAGAAGATGTAGATAATAAAAAATATGTGCCTCGAAGAAGAGCCAGTGGGTAGGATTAAAGCTTTTCCGTGCAGCAGCAGATGTGCGAATCGTGCATCGTGCTACATTGTGAGCACCAATAATGTTATCGTGCTTTAGGAAATACAGTAAATGATGTGGAGAAGCATGTTGGGATTACAATACTTCTCAAGTTATGAAATCGACTAAAACTAAAAGATTTATTAAACTTAGATAGTTTAATAACGTAATTAAGGAAAGTACACTAATCAAATTTATAATTTTCATTAATTTTTTAAATATTTATGTGTTTATTTAATGTAATTGTGTATATAAATTTAATCATTAAACTTAATAAATACAAAATCTGTCTTCTTTATTTTTATAATTACAATTAAAATGAATATTATAACGTAAAAAACGTTGTGAATTAGTATTTAATGTTAACCATGCATTCAAATACTAGTAATTGTTAAAGAAACCAATGACAGTGAAACTTGCAACTATATACAGTACGTGAGTATATGGTAATTGGTACGCTTGACAGACAATTATGTATCATGTCACGCATAGTGAAAATGCAGCATTAGTAGTCATGTAACTTATCAAGGAATGTCCGGGTAAATTACTTGCACTAGTCCAAGTCAAACTGTTTTAAAGAGCTTATATTTATTTAAATATAAGCTCTTTAAATATATTTATGTAAATATTTACTAAGCTACTGCGTTATTATTAATTTTACAATAAACGTATTTTTCATATTATAAGATGGTTCTTAAATTCGTATATTTTTTTTAAAGAAAAAAATATCATTATAATAATAAACATATTTAGAATAATATTTAGATTAAGGGAAGAAAGATCTATGGCCAAAAGCCCTTTGTAACAATATAATTATTATTTTTTTTTTTTTTTTTAATTTAT
>JAFMTC010000365.1:126930-228405 GCA_018845635.1 Nicrophorus orbicollis
TCAAAACTTTAATCTTTTTAGCAAAAACTAAAAAAAATGTTCAGAGCACCGAAAAATAGGACTTATCTCTTCTGTGTCTCCAAGCAAACTCAATAATACAAATATAATTATATGTAATTTTTTGTACTTTTTATTTTCTTTTAATTTTGTTTTATTATCAGAAACCTTTTCCAAAAGTTGTTTTTTTTTCTTTTGTCTATTTACTTTTATCATTATATAAATCTTTTGTTTATGAGTGTTGCAATAAATATTATTATTACATTAGTACAAATTTTATGCTTTAAAGCAATGAGAGAATTTTAGATTTACTTAAAATGTATTCATTAATTTCATTATTTTCAATTCAACTCATAATAAAATTTCATATAATAATTTAAAAGATCATCATAATTCTGAAGCAAAGTGTAATAAGTTGAAATATGTCGGCAAATAAAAAATGATTGAAAAATACAATAAAAATGTTTTCCTTTATGCAGAGAAATAGTTAATTAACTTGTTCGTAGTTGTTGTATCATAATGAAACGTGAATATTGTCATTGTGGCTATTGATATATTGAACATTTTAATTAAAGAACTTTGTGGTCGAGAAGAACACCCAAAGAGTTTTTAAACCGATTATGTTGTGTAAAGGTATGATGAATAAATGCAGAAAGGCCCAGAAGTGTATAGAGACAATGGAGCCGTCACTGGCCGGGCGTCCTGTCGACAGGACGGATAAGTAATGATCGCCATGGCAAATTCGCTTAAACGCTTTGACGTGGACCGACTCGATGCGAGAGGTCTTCATCATCCAGCATCTTCGAACGTTCTTCCAACTTTTTGCCGCCATCCTATTGGGCGCGGTTATTGTTCGCGGCACGGATTCGTCCTTCGAGTGGACAGAAGGACTCGCTGCTTTGTTTGGCGACAGGAAGACGCTTCGTCAGCGTGGAGGACGTCCTCGACGCCGTCGCCAAACAAAGCCCCGCCAGGAGGAGGATGCGACCACTCGAACTACGTATCAATCCATGTCGCGCGTCAAAGGACGGCTGGACGACGATGATAACTTTATTAGCAGGACGAAAGGGGAGAAACGTATCGACAAAGACAATGCAGCAAGGGTTTTTCCGATAACAAATTCCCTGCGGATCCATTGATCAATCCCCGCAGAAATTGAAATGTCACAATTTTCATTTTATTTTTTTGGATGTGTGTTCGCTCTTCTTTCATGGGCTGCCACCACCACCCCGGGAATCGTCTCTACCGACCCTCGGCCGAAAATAAACATGTAACACCACACTATAGCAGTTGGTTCCTGTGGGGTTCGTGTGGGCCATTGTGTGTAAAATGTCCCTTAATCTATTGCAAACTTAAGGGCCACAATCCCAGTAATCCAGTGTGTTTATTAGACTCCGGTCCGATTTCGCTCTCACTCTTTCTCCACCTTTTCTCTCTCTCGATCTCTTCCCCCGTTCTCCCCGGGTTTCTGCGGAGGGAACACTCCGGATTAACACCCATGTTTAATAAATAGCCCCAGCTGTGTAACTCTTGTCAATGGCACGCATTCTCTGTTCCGATTTCGTTACAATTGCTCATTTCGCCCGAAACGTGACACCTTTATGCCACGCCACACCACACAATTCTACTCCTAATTTCGGTATTGGATAATTGGCCTTGTTGTTATCATCTTTCTGTCCGACTGTATTCCTCTGTGTATCTGTCTGCATGTACACATACGCACTTACACGCGCCCAACAGTTCAACTTTCATGAGCCTAATTCCGCATGGACAAAACGCGACACCCATCTGTCCATGAAAACATCCGTAATTGGAAACACTTTCGGAATAATTCACATTTTAGGGAGAAAAGGGGAAAAAGGAGAAATCATTCGATTTTAATCTGTCCCTCATTACCCTCAACACAACATGTACTTATCTAAAATTATATTTAATTACATCCACATTCAATTGTTCTTCCTGACATGACGCATTTCACTTTAATTCCTTTTTTTCGATGATTTTTAATAATAAAACATCTAAAATTTTGAAATAAAAAAACTTTTTCTATTTCTTTGTTTTATAAATTAACTCTCTATTACAAATTAAAAATGGAGATTCAAAATATTGATTTTTTATTGCTTTTTTTTAAATTATGAAAAAGTTCATGTTACCTCAATTTCTATAAATTATTTATTTCTATGCATTTTTATATTTATTCTATACTTATATATAATATTATAGATTCCAACTGCATTTAGAAGATTATATATTCTATATTTGATTAAACAGTATAACAGATGCCGTATGAAAGTATTGTCAAAGTATTTCAATGTGCTTTCTCTATTATTTATTTACAAATAAAAAAATACAAGGAGTAACTTTCCCTTGGAAAGAAACTAATTCAATACAAACATTATTAAGACAATAACAAAATTATATTTTCTTCATTTTATCCCCCATGTAAATTTCTCTACAGTATTCTCATATCTTATGATCCTCTTTTTTTGTATGTATTTTTGATTTGTAATTTAAACGCATTGATATAATAATATTTTACATAATTAGCAAAATTTTCACTTTCAATTTCAATAAATTACGTGTATTCAACATATAATTATATCCGCAACGATACTTATTATGCATGAATAAATTACCAGGTGACATAAATTACGTTTCCGTTCAATTTGTTCTCTGCTTAATTAGTGATTCAAAATCTAAAGTAAAAGTGAAAACAGTTGTGTATTAATTTGATGAATGCACTTTTAAACGATAATTAATCGTAAATTGGCGCCAAGTGTAATAATATACTGAGTAGGACGCAGATGTTTTTTGAAGCTTGCAACATAATTCGTTAAAGGACATGACGTGAATTAAAACAAAAGGGAAGCAGCGCTCGAAAAGCAACAAAAAAATATATATGTGCACGTAAAGAAAATGCTATAAACAATAATTTGTATCATTTATAATGCTAATCTTTATTTGTGATCTCACAGTACGGAGCAATTATAAGTTAATAATTAAATATAACCGAAAAGTATGCTACCAATCATCAATACCGTAATTATAATACGTATTATAATTAATAAATAATTAATTAATCTAAATTTTATTACAATAAATGAAACACAAAATTTTAAAACGATGTAAGTAAAGTATATATACATGTGCACATATTTTCTATAAGATTTGATAAAAATAACAATTTGATAAAAAAGTTATGTTTTGTATTTTTTTTTAAATTTTAACGCACATCGATTCTAAATAAACATTTTGAACATTCCTTGTGAATCCCAGTTCTTCAACAAGCATTGATATATTAAGGTTATTAATAAATTTGTTAATAAACGTGTTATTAATGTATTAGAAATTATACAGTTGTTAAGTAATATTAGTGAATATTAATATAATTAAAATATTAATTAAAAGTTTTATTATAAAATGAACTCAACTACGAATAAAGAAACATCAATTATTATATAAAAATATTTATTATGAAATCATAAAAAATATATTTTCTTAATGGTTCTGTAAGTCGAGTCGAAAGGGTTTCGAAAATATATAATAAATATTGTAGTGAATGTTACATTATCGGTATGTTGGTGTTTGAAAGCAGTGATAATTAAGAGTTAAAAATTATTTTTGTGATAATTCATTTTTGTTCATCAATAATAATTATTGTGTGTGATTGCTTGTAATTTTGTTGGAACTTATTGCAAAAGCAAATACTGTTAGATTCTAAAGCGTTGCAATACTCTAACGGAAATCTTGCGTTGTTGTCGACTACATAAATTTGTTTCGTATTAGTAGCATTTATTTGGTCGACCTGAAGGGTGGTGATTCTTCGCTTCGTTTCTCTTTTGATTCGATATTTGTGTGTTAAATAAAGTTTAATGTTCGGCTATTAAAAATGGATTCGTTCCTGCAGTTTGCGCAACGAAAATAATGAAGGTGTTAAAAGGGGTGGAATCGGAATGAAGTGATAAAATTGTGTCGCGTCGCAGTTGCACCTTGGGAATGGGTGTACGTCGTGTTGGTCCGACCCATCAGTCCGCCCGTGCTCCGCCCATGTGGCTGGTAAATATTGTCGGCAAACAGGGCCAAACAATGGACAACAAACGGCGGTCCTCGCCGATTGGCAGGCTGCGATTGGCCGTTGCGCCGTGGGCCGCAACCATTACCGAGCTTACATAAGCTCCAACGACGATCCGGGCCGACTCAGTGTTTCAATCAAAAAGCAGTCGGTCGGTCGTGACAGTCGCTCCGTGCAAAGAATCCACCACTATCCAACAACAATAGTATCCAAAGCAATAAGAATTAGATGAATAGCAATGGGAATATGGCTCGCATGGACGGAAAGGTAACTGTTTCCACGACGACGACGACCACCACGACGATGCCGTTGAAGAATTTCAGTATAAGCTCTCTTCTTCCCGAGACTGTGCTCGATGTGCCAGCGCCGAGCCCGGAAGTGCTTCCGGAAAGTGAGTCCGATTCGGATCTGGACGTGACCGGAACTCCTCCGCCTCTGGATTGCTCCAAGTCGGACGAGAAGGAGAGCCAAGGCAAGGACGAGAAGAAGGCGAACGACAAGCCACCGTACAGTTACAACGCTTTGATCATGATGGCCATCAGGAACAGTCCGGAGAAGAGGTTGACGCTGAACGGTATCTACGAGTACATTATGCGCAACTTTCCATACTACAGGGAGAACAAGCAGGGTTGGCAGAATTCGATAAGACACAACCTCAGTTTAAACAAGTGCTTCGTGAAAGTGCCCCGACACTACGACGATCCTGGTAAGGGAAACTACTGGATGCTAGACCCGTCTGCCGAAGACGTTTTCATAGGCGGTACGACCGGTAAATTGAGGAGGCGGTCGACGGCCGCTTCGCGCTCTCGCATGGCCGCCTTCAAACGGTCCCTGGTCCTCTCCAGCTACCCCGCGCATTACCAATCCTACAGTCCAATGATGGGTTTATATCCGAATCCAACCCTACTTGCCACCATGTGCCAGCGCTACAATCCCTATCTGACGATGCTGCCGAAGCCGTCCCCCTTGCCGCCTAGCAATTTCGGCGTCGATAGGCTGATTGCGCCGGAAGCCTTTCTGCGTCACCACCAGCATCCCGGGGGCGTCGTCGGCGGCAGCGTCGGGGGTGGGTTCGATCTGTTCCCTGCGTTGAGGTTACCCGGCCAAATGCAGCATCCCATGCAGCAGCTGCTGCAGCAGCATCAGCAACAGCAGCAACCCCAATCCCTCGGCCCGCACTCCAGCTGCTCGAGCAGTCCTGAGCCCCGGGGCACGCCCGACGCCATCCACAAACCAGTGACTGTGATTACGCGACAAAGTTGAACGACCATTCCCGTTGTTCGCACCTTTCTGTAAATAGTATACTCTATAGTAGTCTCTTTCTCGACAAAAAAAAGAAGCAATTTGAAGAACGCAAGGAACAACTCATGGTTACGGTAATTCAATTACTCGCACCAAATCCAATTCGCTTTGCTTTATTTGATTAATTATAGATATGTACATTTCCTATTTATTGCAATATTTATTACATACGATAATTATTTTGGCAAACATTATTTAGATTATATTTAAATTATTTATTAACAAATAAATCTCATTATTACCGTTAATTTACAATTATTCGTACATTTTAGAACCCTTAAAACTATAATTAATTTCAACTTACATAGTAAATCATATAACTAACTACACATTTTGCATTTCATATATTAAAAAGTTAAAAAAAAACAAATGTTTGCAACTTAACGTTTTAAATTGCACATACAATTTGCATCGACTTACATGTGTATTACCTCAAAATATATGTTATAAATTTGAAATATAATATTCACGAAATATTATCTTAATTTATAAACTCAAAAATAACTATGAATTAAATCCTTAAACGAAAAAACTTAGAAACATGAAAATTATTTCGATTACATCATGTTTTTAGTGATTGAATTTCTATTGACTTGTATTACAATTTATGAATGGTTATAAATATATTAAATACTTATATATTTAAATTTACCCATAAAAGTATTAATAATTTCAACGTTCTTTAAAAGTAATATAAATATTTATATTATTATATAATATTTTCAACAAAATATCAGTGAACAGAAATGACAGTAAAGTAAAATATTCCATAATATCTAAATCAGCTTCAATCTCAGAAATAATTAAGTACATTGCTGAAACTTATTCAATTTGTGGTAAATTTTAAATAATGGATCATGTAAAGTTTTGTACAACGGAATTAATCAGTTTCACTTATAAAAATAATGATTTTATTTATTTATTGCTAATTTAAAGAAACTGATTAATTCCATTGTACAAAACTTTACATCAAATAATTTATTTGCTGACTTTATTAAAAAATAATAAAACTATTACAAAATTATGTTATTTATATTATTAAATCTTATAAAATTCTATTTACCAAAATATAAATAACATATATAATTATCGATACTATTGTCAATGATTTACTGGGGTTTTAATTGAAAATTCTACGTATAAGTAATTTACAAATTTAGTATACTTCTTAATAATGTACTTTGATACAAGAGTATAGACAACAGGTAATATTATCAAATGGAAATTAATGTAGTTTTACTGCATTGCATTCAATTTAAGTCATTCAATTTTTAATAAGAAACAGTAAGAAATTATTTCCTGATCATGAAAGACGTGTTACATTACTTTTCATTTATTTTGTGAATCACATATATTAACATTAGACATATTAGTAAAAGATTATATGGTGAGTTGACAAATTATTTAAAAAGAGAACAATTTGATTGATTCATTTCATAAAGAACATTGCATTAAGATATTGAAAGTTTGATTCATTGCAATAAAATATCTTTCATATTTCGTTCGCAAATTTCGTAATTATAAATAATCAAATTTGTAACAAATTAAGAATAAAAATATTCTCCTGAAGTAATTATAATAAGAAGTAATTGATTGCCATAATTGATCAACAACACGAAGATTTATGATTTCCCTTTAATTGAACTCGAGTAAATGTGCGCATCTTTCAATTAATCAAATGAAGCAATTGGTATTGATTGTAAGAAATACAATTAATTTCAATTACAGCAACCATTCGTATTGATTCCTTGCTCGCAAATGTCCTTTGTTATATTTTCCACCACTTTTTAACATCAATATTTTTGTTTTGTTTGTTTCGTGTACGCATTGAAACTGCAACGTAATGAAAATGTCTATGTATGTATATATATATATGTTTATATTATAATGTTATGTAATGAGGAGATCTCGCATCGATGTTATTGAAATTACTTGTTTCACAATCTGTTAATCTAGCATCTGTAAATTAGTGAACGCATCCAATTTGACACATAACGTACGCAAACACCGACACACTTTTGATTCCATGACTATTTCGATAACTCTAAGACTTTTGTGATGAATTTAGTTTTATTAATATTATATATTATTTTTATTGTAAATAGCCTGTACATTTTTCTTTGTCTTTGAATATATCTTTGTATACTTTGTAAGATAGTAAACAAAAATAGGTCCTCTTTCGCTAACATGAAATTATTTAAGACAATGCGGAGAAAATACGGAGGACCTATGTTTTATTTATTTGTTTAATAATTTCTGAATAAAGTCTATATGTAATTACGTCTATATTTGTATTGCTGTTTCACTTAATTCAAGTTTGGAGTATCCGACGGCAACCGAGTAAGTACATAATTTTTGATTTCTTATGTAATATAAGGAAAATAGGAATATCAATGTATAGATTTATAAATCAATGTAATAATTATTAAAAAGTATATTAATGAGTACATGATTTATTTCAATTTTCGTTCTATATTATATTCAAATTTCGTTTATTTATTCATTTTGTCTCAACTTTTAGTTTAAAACGTTAAATTCCATATTTTTCACTGATTGCATGAAATTAAAGTTTGTTATTTATTATTTGTTTCTTGATTACATTTCTTTTTCACTGGATTCCGTTTATGTTTGGTTTCATAACGGATTTTCTTGTTGATTTTATTTGTTTTAATAGCATTAACGCTATGTTTTCATATAATAATTTCAAGTTTTCATACAATGATCAAAGTCGTATGTTGTCACCATTTCGTTTCTATACGACGGTCCGATTTAATTCAAAATCCAGGTGCTTTCCCACACATTTGACTTTGTCGGGTGGAAATTTTGTTTTGTTATTGAGGGTAACTAGTGAATACGGGTCTTTTCTTATTGTGAATTTGTATACTGATTCCATTTTGAATATAAATATTATCCAATATTTCTTCTAACAATCGCTTTTTTAGAAATATTCCACTTGAGAATATTTGTTTAACAATTCTTCCTTAATTTAAATCACTTTTACTAAACAACTCTAACGTTTTCAATGTAATTTAAACAGTTAATAAATCTTTATCTGTTCATACATTTTCGATACGTACTTCGTTAAGAAGATCGTCTTCATTGGTAACAAAATTATCAAAATATTTAATTAAAAATACTCATTAAACTTATAATTTACTCTTCATCTTAATAATTCAATTTATGATTTTATTTTCTGTTTTCAGTACTAACTCTGGCTACATTTCAATAATGTTAACCGAAGTATGACTGTATTAAATCTGATTAAAGATAATTATTGTAAGTTTCTAATACTATTATTAACATTCTTGTGACGCATGTTTAAACTCACTTTATGTTATATTGTCAAGTGACTTAGTTCATAAATTTAATTTATTGAATCATCAAAGCAACACATTTTTTTTGAGTAATGCAATTCACGACTTGTAACTTAATCATTCCATGGTGATTCTTAGTATTATTGTGATATATCTTTTGTAATCGTTTTATCTGTTAAACCATAATGATTTATTTTAATATTTTGATTACATAATCTGTATAGCATTATACATAATCCTATGATATGTTTAAAGTGCTTATTTAAACGTTGCAAATGCCTATTCATTTAAACATTTAACTTAACAATGTAATTATATATAAGTACATTATTCATTGCTATGTTTCCACCCTATTGTATATAATTTCAACATTTTTGTCTATCTTTATTAAGAGATAACCATAGCTATTTATATATAATAATTAGAAATAAATAAGTAAATAATTATTACATGTAATTAGTTTTTCCATAAATTGAACGATTTTTTAAAATTAAAATCAAAGAATTAGATAATCATTTATATAATCATTTAACTATAAGATCTAAATACTTTTAGCTTTTCTAGATAGGTTTTTATTGATATTAGCCAGATTATTCCTTTAATAACGTCAAAAGAGGTAACGAGCTGGGTTTTTCCATCAAGACTTACTCGATTTTACTGCATAACAAGGGTCTGCAAAGTACTCCCCTCTCATCATTTATTTATCCACTACTTTCATCTACCCTTAAAATTGGTTACTATTGAAATATTTGAATTGAAGATTGTATAATTTTTGTGATATTTAATTGATTATTTGAATAATCAATTATTTAATTATTAATACATATTAATAAAGTTAAATAAGTATTAATAAACAAAACATTAAACACTACAACTATATTAGTTTGTAAAACATTATTTAATATCATAATGTAGGAAATAAATAATATTTCAAAATGTATTGAAGCAAAGTTTTTAGTATAACAGTTGGTAGTTTGAGGATGAATATTAAATATATGAATTGGTATTACCTGGAAATATAGTTAATTCAAGTTTGTAGAAATTATTATTCATTTGAAACTTTGGAGAGGTCAATAGGCCAGTGACCTTTGTCCAGAATTGTTACTATTTTAAATAATAAATCTGTGCCTTGAAGAAATTTTCCAGAAAATATGAATTATGTAAATTGAATGAAGAAGAAGTATTGGAAAAAATCTAACAAATAAAGTATGTTTATGCTTTAATGACTGTACGGATTGTCGAGGTTACAGTGTACGTAAATGCGTGTGTGTATGTTTGGTGGAGACTTAATTAAGTTAATTTGAACAGGAATTCCAATAAATTGTTGGAGGAATAAGTGAGTCTGACATGGCGGTGCATTTATATTAAACACATAGGTGAAACGGCTCTTTATTAATTATCATAATTTATTCACGTGCGGTGTGCAACGCAGAAGAACGGCTCTGCCTGGAACAAGGTGAGGACTACTCTTCTTTGGATGGATGAAGAAGCAAGCGGCCAACAGAAACGGCCGACAGATGCGTACGTACACAGCCTTGTTTCCTACCATGTCACTTGCCACCGATCCCCGATGGAGGACGTCTGGAATTCCGCCACTTTTAATCCAAATTTCAGATTCGCCAGACGATCGATCATTGCACTCGGAAATTCTTAGTTATGTAATGTATCACTATTGTCTTTCGCATCAAACGGTACATAATATTGAATCAATATTATACAATTGACGACGTATCAATCATCATGCAAGACAGGAAAGAATGTTTGTGTAATTAAAATACATTACAAAAAATCAATAAGGATTTTCAGTTAATTTATACAAATTTAATATAAACAAATTTAAAAACAATAATAAAACCGTAAATTTGACAGCTTCAAAACTTCAACCTGGAATGACAATGAATCATGTCCTAAATACTATATACTATCGTAGCAAAGCTTTAAATGTTTATGGATACCTCACAGAATACGACTTTGATCTATCTGTATACAATATTACATTCAAAATGATCAAGGTTTTTGCGAAATTACACAGCAATACCTCGCATAGTACCGATAATCGATTCTGGACTGCTTGACCTGACTAATTGAGGAACTAAATATACCCATAACTCATATACCCATTTACGGCCTAGATACGTTCAACGAAACTTGGCCGCAAAGCGAAAAGCCGATCAAGGAATCAATTATTGCGCTTGCGCAAGATTGGCAACATGTAGATATATCGACATGGAAAAAAAGTTTTTTTTGCCGTTATAGCGAAACATTTTCGGCCGTAAATCGAAAACATGCCTTAATTGAAGAGTGCCTTTATAACAAAAGAACGGCCGTATAGCGAGGTATGGGTGAACATAGGAAAATAAACTTCGTAAAGGATTCTTCACTGTATAAAGGAATAACAAAATACTTGTTTATTAACCGAACTTTACTGAATTAGGACTGATCGAGTCGAAATAATTTAATATTTATATAAGTTTCAACAATTTAAAAATATCAAAATTTCATCACGATCAATGGAAATTTCCTAACAAATACTGTATTTTCGCTTTACAATAAATAATGAGAAATATAAATAACAGATAAATAACTCGTGCGGAATAAAAACAAGCAGATAAATAAACATATAAATTTAACACAAAGATAATTGATGTTTGTTTTTAATTGAAAACGAAATATATATTTTTTTTCAATTTGTTTACATGAAACTTCATTCGTTTTACTTATAAATACACTAATATGCTTTTAATGTACACACGTTAAATAACAGCAATTACATTTAGTGAGATATGTGTGCGCTCGACATCTGTTTTTCGCTGTTGTTTGTGTGTGTTTTTACAAATCAGCAGTATTCAATTACGTTCATTCAATAAAGTTTTAATTACGTTTTAAGATACGCCGAACGTTAATAGATTTGTTTACCATCAGGTTATTATGTTCATCACAATATTGTGTTGGAAATTGAAAATATTTCACATTAAATGTTTTTACTCATAAATTGTTATGTAATCAATTATTTTCATTTGAAGTGATCTTTATTAAGATTGAATTCTCATGATTGATTTTCTAACATCCTTTCTTGCACATAATAATGTTTAAAAGTACAAATATCGGCCAGTTCTTAAGATTTATTACATATATATTAATTATTATACATATTTTTAATGTATTTATTCATTTTAATTTCTTATCTTACATATTTACATATATTGTATAAAACAATACATATTAATATATTTTTTACCGGGTAGAAAGACCTATGGTTTATAGCCCTTTACAACAATGGTAATTATTGCGTTTTCCTTTTCTTCTCTGTGTATTTGCATTATTGTATTTGATATTTTTATGTAGTGGATCATATTCATCATTTATAGTATTGTCAACTTAATAAGAAAATATACATTGTTGTTTCTAATTCGAAGATTACTTTAGTAGGCCCAAAATTTTCTTTTGGATCCTGAAAATTCCAAAAGACCCGTGCAACATTTTTTGTCTAATGTAAAATATAGGATTTTTTTTACATTAGACAGAAAATCAATAAAAAAGATACTTGTCTATAAGGACTTCTAGTGTTTAAAAAACATGCATAAAAAGAAACTAAGTTTGATCTTTGGTTCCAATTAATAACATCTAGTTATTAACATGCTTCTTGTTAAAATTATTACATTCCTTTAATTATAATAATAATTTCTTTAATGAAACACAAGTATCTTTGTTATTATCAATATTTATGTAGAAATAAATTATTTGATCTTAACTTTAATTAATAATAAGAAATTCAGAATTATTTACATAATTATTTACAATACATAAAATAACAAACAAATGAATAAAAACGGACATAACAATAGAAAGAAACAATGATACACATCAATACAAAACAAGAGCAAGGAATGACATAAGACCAGAGGGGAATAAAACGGCCGTATTAAACGATAGTATTCTGGTAAGGGGAGTAAGGGGATACAATAAACTGCCGGACGACATAAATATAGAGAAGAATATGGGCAAGTTCAAGAAGAAAATTAAAGAATGGTTTAAAAAATAGAAATCTTATAAAATCAACTTAACTTCATATTATCTGATAAACTCACTTATCTCAACTAATTTCTTAAAAAAACACATAATATTTCCTTACTTGATTTCTCTCAATAAAAGTAAATATATCAATTGGGTACTGTTACATAAATAATGAAAACTTAAATTTTTTGTAAAAGTTAATAATAGAAGAAAAAGTACATACATGTAAAGATATATAAAAGACCTATTTTATAATGTATATTTTAAATACATCTATTTTGTTGTTAATGTATGTTTGGATATTTTAATAAATATTTCGTAATTAAAATGATTGGCTTAGTATTAACTGTTGTACTATGTATGTTTTCTCCTTAATACGACTTCGCCCATAAAATGCTTCGCCTCAGCGATTTTTATTGTCTGTAAAGTTATCATATATGTAAAGTTCATTTTATACTTTGTTCAAATTGAAAAATTATAACGATGGTTTTTATTATATTCAGTTTATATTTTTCTTGTAGCTGTTGTAATGAATGTTATTATTTACGTTTTTATTGATATTAACCAGATTATTGCTTTAATAACGTCAAAAGGGCTAACGAGCTGGGTTTTTTTTTCTGTCAAGACTACTCGATTTTACTGCATAACAAGGGTCTGCAAAGTACTCATCTCTCATCTCATGTTATTCCTTTTATTATTTCATATGAAAAACAAATTATAATGTTTATTGCAACAACAACTACAAGAATAATATTAAATGAAAATAATAGAAATACAAAGAAAAGAAAAATAGTACATAATTATTGTTTTTACTGCAATAGGTTATAAATATATATATATATATATAAACCATAAGTTATGGATTATTTTGTATATAAGAGATTAGAAATTCTTTTAATTAGAATTTCAATCAATACTTTAGTAAGTTGGTAATCGTGGTAATTATTGATTGATAATAATTATAAAAAACACCTTTTCCATGTAATTTGTATAACCAATTATAGAAAGTACTATAAATTAATCACAAACAGATATAAAAGATATTCATGTACCAATAAAAATAAAATAAAACAAATTAACTGTTATAAAAGCCATTCGATTATTACATTGATAACTAAATCTTGAAGCATGCAAACTAATAATTTGTAAAGTAAAAAGCAGTGCTAAAAATACACGTAGATGCATGCGTTTTTCGCTTTCAAATCATAGCAGCATAACGTACATGTGAATTGCAGATGATTATCGTCATCGGCGATCCGATCAAAATAAACTTTGACATGTTTCTAACGTTGAGCTTCTTTGATGATCCTCTCATCTCGGATATTCTTTTTCGGAATCGAAGCCGCCTTCAGGTACATCGTATACACACACACACACATATACACCAACCATCCAAGAAGAGGT
Source organism: Nicrophorus orbicollis (assembly GCA_018845635.1). NCBI lineage: Eukaryota > Metazoa > Arthropoda > Insecta > Coleoptera > Silphidae > Nicrophorus > Nicrophorus orbicollis. The sequence continues at coordinate 141,034 of JAFMTC010000365.1, forward strand.
TAAAGCGGTTCAACTCTTAAAGGATTTTTTAAAATATCAAACGCTGTGTGTATACGTATATAAGTGTGTGTGTGTGTGAGTGAGTGTTATAATATTATGCAGAGAGCTTACACATACACACACTCATACATATATACCTATATACACAGGCCGAAGGCGGCTTCCTTTGCGGTGTCACTCATTGTTAGGCGATTGATCCAAATGATCGGCCGGACGATAAACCGCGACCTGTGCTGGAATATTACCATACACACAGCGCACACACGTATACTTTATACATATATACTTATATGTATGTATACATACACACACACACATACATGCAGGAACGGCTCTTTCGCTTATTAAACAATCGATCGGCCATCAAAATTGCTTGAAGGCATCTATCAGCGTGCAACAACAGGAATCAAAATCGGCACGAATGAAAAAAATACGGCGGAGCCCCAATAGAATTTATGCTATTGTGCATTTCAGAAATTGATTTCATACTCGAACCGTGCGCACTCTATCAGGATTATGCATTTTTTTGTAACGTTCAATCATGTTCCCTCCTTTGCATCGAACGATTCAATACAGATTATTTAATGAATCGCATTACAATAATCTAATAATGATAATACATGTTAAAGTATATTAGTTAAACGATTTATCTCTCTATCGAACTCAAGATTTAGTTAGAGTTATTTGCGTTTCATGAGTGTGTGTGGTCAGACGACTTATCACTTGCAAAACATCTTCATATTACTTATTATATTGTTAAGGCTTGGCAAAGTCGAGAAAAAAGGGAGAGTATTGTAAAATTAAATTATTTGCATTTTTTTTCTAAATTATGTAAATCGTAAGTAATGTAAAACTGCTTCTACTAGACATTCAAATAATTGGATCTAATTAATTAATTGATTAAATTATTATTTGAAAATAACTGTTCAGGTGCATTGGAAAGTGCAGAGCCTCATTAAATTGAGTAAATGATGATTAAAGTAAAACCACCTATGTTTTAATAATTTTCGCATGATGGGCCTACTAGATACATGAAAACTATAGATAAATGCAAAGAAAACCATTGTTTCCACTAAAAGCACTTTGTGGATCTTCTGATATGGAGGCAGGCAATTTTACAGCCCCCTTTTGTTTTTTTTTTAACATCTTTCAACGGATGGATTTGTATTCAACAAAAAGTGATTTTTAGCAAAATTTAGGTCTTCCTGTACTTTCTTTAAAATTTATTAATTTCACAATCTTCAGAGCTGCTATTTGCTTCGAATTCGATTTTACGATTTCCTAACTTATTTTCAGGAAATCGGCTTCGCCAATTTCTTCTTTCCTCAAAAATCTTTAATATTTTTCTTGAGCAAACATCGAAAATCCATTAGTTACCGAAAACGATCTTTTTCATGTCACTTATTATTTAAATTGTATATAAATATATAAAACTGTGTTCGGACAGCGAACAAATTGGACTTTCGTGAAAGACTTTTATGTTCGGACAACATACATATGCTCGGATACTTAACATTTTCAACCGATTTACGTTACGATTGACGTTATTCTTGATATTACGAGATAATGCTAGTAGTAAATTGAAGCTTACATAACTCCTTAAATCGTTGATTAGTTAACAAACAATTTGGAATATTGCATTATATTCGTTAACAATCGTACAATAGATGATATATAAAAACTATTGTACAATTTGTATTAGTTTAATACATTAAAAAAATAGATGATGGCATAAGCTCCAATCGATCATTGTAAACCATCCTGGTTGAGATCAAACTTTAGATAATTGAGGCTTATTCGAGTCGAGTGCGCTTTACCATTCCATTATGCTAAGACCTTTGAACACGGAAACGCTTAATAAAACTTGGTTAAATGAGTAAAATTGCACGATGTTTATGTGATAATCCGCGTTTCATATAAATTCGCATAATTCCTCCTCATTATTGAACAGACTTTAATCACTCTTACATGAAATTTATAATTCATAAATTAATTATAATATTTTACCTTTGTTCGATGGTTTCGCACGCTTTTATCCGTTTATTAATTGTTATTATTGTAGTCTATCTGCACTGAGTTGATATGAAACTTTGTGTAAGCTTTAATATAAAAAAAAACGGTTTAATATAAAAACATTTAAAAACAATAATAAAAGCGTAAATTTGAGAGCTTCAAAACTTCAACATAGAATTCTCTGAATTCAAATAAGTTTTCATTTTACGAAATACTATTTTACTAATTAATAATTATTATCAACTAATTCGTAATTATTTGCAACCATTAATAATAGACATAATAAAAGAACGTATAAATATATTACAAAATAAATTGTTATAGATTAATTTTATAATTGTAGAGAATAACTTTTATTAATAATTAGCTGAAGAAACTTGTCTCAAATGCAGATTACTTCCAAAGAAATAACATAACACCTGCTGTAAAAGCTGTGTGACTGTGATCGCCTTTCTCCTCAACACTTGACTTCTTTTGATACATTGAATAATAAATATTAACAGTTGTATTATTCATTGAATGTTTATAAATTTCGATAAGTGCAAACAATATAAATTTATATACTTTTTTGTCAGTCTATATTTGGAATAGTTCCTTTAACGTTAAATTAAATATAATAATTTTATAATTTACATTATGTTACAAACTGTTTTTATACAAATTCACAAGAAAAATATAGAAATAAATATTGCGAACGAAACCGTTTTACTTATTAAAAATCGTCAATAATGTTAATTTTTGCTGTTTCATCTCCCACTTTATTCTTAATTGTCAACAAGGCAAAATTCAAATCATGTATTTTCACTTACTTTTACTAACAAATAACCAAATCTCTTGGACTTGATGAATCTTCATATATAAAAGCATTGATTTTTGTGTGTTTTAATGTTGATAGTCGATTATATGTGTTATGTATCACGATTTTTTAAAATAGCGTCTTTTTTGTTTACCAAACTCCACAATGCAATGATGTTTTATTTTCGAACTCGTTGTTACGCCAGAGGTCGGCAAACTTTATGGAGAAATGAGCCATGACATATTGCTTATTGAAAATATATTCACGGAGCCGCAAGTAAAATTACGAACGTTATAAATTTGCTACTAAAATGATTTTTCAATGTACAAACCTGAGAATAATCATTTCTCAACAAAAGAGCCGCACATTGCCGACCTATGGTTTACATCAATACACAAAGTACGATTTCATTAACACTTTAGCATCAGTATTAGAAAATATTTGGTTGGGTGATTAACATAATGTTAGGTGCAAATTGATGTGGCAGAATGTGTGTAATATTAACTATTCATTGAGTAATAAATTAGATGCTAATAACAGATAATTTATTTCAAATTATTCTTTTCAATCGCTAGGAAAGATGGAGTTTACTTTTGTTGCTTTATGTATTTTGATTTACTACAAAATATAAGTATGCTAATCATGCTTTTAGTAACAATTTAAAAACAAAACAAAAACAATCAACAGGTATCAACAATTCATTTGACTAGTTTAAGATTCGTTTAATTTAAAATAGAAAATTATCCCCTTATAATCACAGCTTTCAGTTATCCGAACGTAATTACCATTTATTGTGATTTATCCCCGTGTTAATTAGTGGGCCCACGGTTTTGGGCCACCCGGTACATTATTTACTTGACCACGCACTCATTAAAATAAACAACGATTTTATGTTTGTTCCCGGAGCCAATAACGATGCGCTTACGTAAATGGAGTTACGGACGCAAGTTTTAATGGGATTTAGCAGTTTTCCATCGTCCTCCGTTTCACATTTTTTATTTCATACTTTTCTCCTCGTTTTCTTCTTTTGGTACTGAAATTTATCTACCGTTCTCGTTGTTCTCTTCTCTCGTCAGCTCTCCAGTTCCATTTTTTATTGTCGTTTCTTTCCTTTTCTCTGTTCGGTCACCGGGTAGAAAACGTAATAATCTGTTGGCGAGTTCTGCCATACATCATAATTACGCCGGAGATACAGAGGCGGATGGTGTTTATAGACGACACGATGACAGTGTTTCATAATTTATATTTATATACTCACGCTGTTCCAGAGCACGGCATCGCTTCAAGAGAGCCGCATCCTTATATATATTATACATCTTACATACTACAAAAAGAACTAACTAAGATCAAGAAGGAAAGACGCGAAGAGGAGGAAAAGAACGCTCTTATCGAAGAGTGGGCTCGTATTTTTTAACACAATAAATCATGCTAGGACGATAACTGAACAAGTACTTTACGTTTTACTTTTCAAGATGCACACTTTATACTTTTATTTCCTTCTCTCATTCTCGATTTTCATATCGACAGATGGAATTCATGAATATTGAACGAACACCATTTTCCAGTTTCGCAAATAATTCAAATCGGAAGGTTTCCATTTAATCTAATTAACTTTCTGTACGCTCGTTACACTTGCATATCAATGATTTTCAATATATATACAGCATGATTCACATATTTGTCTGAAAATTACATGAAAATTATTTTTAGTTACAGACTATTTCTTGCTTAGTTATATTTAAACATATTTTTCTATGGATTATGTTTTATTTCAATACAGTTTTAATTGAAGATACTCTGCTTTGTTAATTAATTGACTAATATTATCTTTTTTGTCTACATTAGTCCAGTTTTTATTCATGTACTGTTTCTTACTTAGTTAGATTTGTAGCTAATTGAAATATATTTGCTTATAGTTAATGTATTGTTTATGAAGAATTCAACAGATTTGATCTGTAGTTATTCGATAAAATACGATTTGAAAATTTTAAAACAAAGTTTTGATAAAATTATCATACATTTTGTGTGTATTATTAATTCAGTTTTCATTTATGTACTGTTTCTTACTTACTATTGTGTTATTTATAAAGAATTCAATAGCTTCGATTAGTACGGATTGAACATTTTCAAAATTTAAACAAAAAATCACAATAAATTGAGAAAAACACTAAAGCCTTCTTTGTGCAGATAGTAGACTTTTTCAGTTATGAACTGAAACCATGTTATAAGTAACAATTTATTATATAAAAATTAAGCGGTTTTATTCAAGAAAATTATCTCATTTGCTTAAGATAAGCAAATAATAAACAACGATAAGAATAAAACCATTATTTAAATGATTTGCTTTCACCAAAATACGCAATATTCATACTTCGCACATTTATTTCATGCATCCCGCTTATTTTGGGCTTCAGAAAAAGAATGGAGTTCCTTAAAAGACTACTCATTTGCAATAAAGATAAACTTTGTATGAGCCGCAAAGAAAGGATGTGCCGTATTATGTAATATTTACGAACGAAAAGTTGTAAAAATCCAAGATTGGCAATAATTTAATCAAAGTTTTAATGTTGCTCGTTGTTTTTTCTGCGCTTGACCGAAGAATGCGAGGCGATAAAATGCGGAAAGCTCGTATTATTATTTTACGCGCGTGAATCACCTGGTATACATGATTCCTCTTGATTAAGCCGAGGAGGACAACCGGTTTTCGGGATGTGGTGCTCTCTTCGCAGAATACGAGTCCATCCATTTGGTCATTTGGTCGTCGGTGATGATGGTGATGGTTGTAGTTGGTGATGGTTCTGATGGTGGTGGTGGTGGTAGTTATGGATGAGGTGGCGGTGGTGGTGGTTGTTCTGTGTGGAAATGATGAAGCCATCTTATAAAGTCGACCGATAAATTACAATTATGAAGTTGGGTCCGCGTTGTCCAGTGGTGGACAGCCGCTGTGCTAAACAACGACTTTATTAGCACATTCACACAACTTATCTAAAGTTACCGACACAAACAGCTTTTATGCATATACATTTTATACATATGTATACGCTTGTATCCAGTTGTAATACACATGTTCTTTTTATTCCTTTCTTCAACTTCTTTTTTCGTTCTTCAAAAGGCGAGAGGCGGGAATGAAACAGCCAGGGACCAGCCTGATCACGCTCAAACCCAGATCATAATAAATCGAATTCACTGATTAACACTTAATTCCACATGGAAAATATCTAATACTGACTCTATTCTTATGTAACATTTAGTGATTATAGGTGTCAGTGTCATATAGCAATCATTGGAATTTTGACGATTTTATGTAGAATTTGGCAAACTATATAACAATAATTATACAGTGGTACCTCGACATACGAGTTTAATTCGTTCCGTAACATTTAACGTATGTCAAATTGCTCGTATCTCAAAGCAATTGGTGAATCTCAAAGAAACTGTTGGTGTCGTGTGCAGCGCTGTTATGTGCGATTCCTCGTATCTCAAATCTTGCTCTCATCTCAAAGCAAAATATCGCTCGCTCGGCGGCTCGTACCTCAAAACACTTGTATATTAGGGCACTCGTATATCGAGGTACCACTGTATATATATATATATTACCCAGTCAATTTATAGAACATTTTGGCAATAATACAGAGATACAAATATATAGAGAAAAATAATCTTTTCGAAAAGACTAACATTTGTATATATATTGTTTTTGTACCATAATATTAGTATTTTAACAACTATTTACCATATAATGGAACCTTGGATTACGAGTAACTTAGTCTGCGAGTATTTTGGAAGACGAACACTTTTTTAATGTATTACACATTGCTTTGATAAAACCTTTGTAACAAAATATGTCCGAAAACCTAAATTCAATTTGAATAATTGAATGTTTTTGATGATAATAAATTGATAAATTGATCTTAATTCAGTCTTAATAAGAAACATATAAAATAATATAAAATATTACAACTGTTATGCATGAAATCGTATTCGTTATTTGCTTTAATATTTATTTGTGTCATGTTTCTTTAAATATTAAAATTCATGCTCATAAATATTGGTTTAATTTAATATTAAATAAGCTGATTGCATTTCATGAATAGAGAAACATACGGTGTTGTTAATTAATAAAGTCTAGCAGAAGGTCAGGTCGTAACATTTACATCATTGTATATTCTTGAAAGCGAAAAAAATATATAATGAATTCGTGTGGGGAATTATACATTATTAATAGATATTTTATAATCGAATTAATGGACGGTAATGATTGTTTATCAATAATTAAATACACCATTTATTTAGATTATGTCTATTTATTAACACTTCAATTTTTCTAATGTATCTGTCAATCAAGATCTAAACTGGTTTTTTATTATTGTCGAATGTTTATTTATTAGCAAGAATGTTTAGAATTAATTTACAGTTATAAACTAAAATATTAGTATAGAATTATTAATTATAACAAAGGAAATAATGACCAATATTATAGATATTTTTTTGAACTTTTTAATTTATTTTAATGTTATTTCATCCAATATAATGATTCAGTTATTGATCATTTATATTTAATTAATTTCTTTAGAAATTGTACAAAGTTTAATATGAGATTGTGCTATTTTCCATTTTCAATAATAAATAAGATTCTAATTAATTGTAAGCATAAATCATTTTCTCTTGAATTTAGAGATCACTGAATAATGGCGTATTAAATCAGAAGTTTGCAATGCAAATTCCCTGTGTTCGGTTAATATGTTACTTCGAAGAGAAAAAACTATAACATCTGATACTTTCTCTGTTAGAAAGTTAAATGAAACAACAAAATTTTATATGATTAATCGACAAATTCTATCTTTTCATTATAATCATGATTATATTGATTATGTATGATAACAAAACCAACCAGATTTCAAGAACAATATATGATTTCCTCTTAGTATTAAAAATCTTACTGTAAGAACATTTTCTTTGATCGATTCATGAATTTAATAGATCTTTTCATTGTATTTCCATTACATTGGTCAAACAAAAAAAGGTAGAAAACTTTAATTTCTAATGCATCCATATCTCGCTATACGGTCGCTCTTTATACGACATTTCGCTATAACGGCCCTCTTCAATTAATGCACGTTTTCGATTTACGGCCTAAAATGTTTCGCTATAACGGCAAAAAAACTTTTGACCATGTCTATATATCTACATGTTGCTAATAATGCGCAAGCGCAATAATTGATTCCTTATACGGCTTTTCGCTTTACAACCAAGTTTCGTGGAACGTATCTAGGCCGTAAAGCGAGGCGTGGGTGTACTAATAAGAACATTTCTCTTGATATGTCAACAAATTATATAGTTATTTTTAGCATTGTGACTACATAAGTCATGTACAATAACAAAATGAAGAAAATACAACAAAAAGCAACATAGGACTAACCTAATCTCTAATATCTTCTACTACTACTATCAGGTCAATGATACAACCAAATTTTCCATTTGCTTAAATGAAAATGTTTTTTTTCTGCTGACTTAGAAGACGTTACGAAGTTGTAAAATTTTGAAAATATAGTTTAAACATCCTATCTATCTACATTCTATGGAACTTTTTGGATCATGTGAGTACACATGAGTATTGTACACATTGTGATCAGCTATGAAAAGTTAAAAAATAAAAATCTATATTATCTAATTCTTTGTAACACATTTTCATTAAATGATCGACAAATTTAGTTTTCTTTGGAAATATAGTCACATGGTCTTATAAGACAACTAAACAAAGAAAGGAAACAAATTTTACTTGTATTGATTATCTATATATCAATTGTATAGATCTTTTTCATTGTGATTACGTGGGTTATTGTATTTTGGACACGTTACGATATGATAACAAAAAGCAGAAATGACCAACAAAAGGAAATATAAAACTTGTAGAAAAAATAATATCTAATACTTTCTCTACAGTATCTTAGAAAGCTCGATGAAATAACAAGCAAATTGCTCGATCGATCCACCAATTCTATAGATCTCTTAGTCTTTTCAACTTTGTGATACGTGGGCCGTTATATTTTATATATAAGGATACGTCGAGATATGATATCCAAAAGGAGAAAAGATCAACGAAGATTGAAGAAGGAGAGAAAAAAATCAAAAACTCACGCAAGATATAAACGTATATGGAAAGAGCGAAAAAAGGATGAACATCAACAACAACAGCAAAATAAGAAATAAAATAAAAGGAGAACCCGTTCGATATTAATCGAAGCGTGTAGATCGATTCAACGATGGATCCGATGGTTCGTTCCCTTTTGCGGGTCGCGTCTCTTAAAATTCTATTAATGGGGGCCTCCAGATATTCCTTCCACCGAGAGAGTTATCTGATCTATTAGGCATTTTGTTGTGCATAATACGGCCTCTCTCTGTCTTTTTTAATAGCTGCCAGCTCCACCACTGACATGAAAGAGGGGAACCCAACAACACACGTATTAAGTCCACGTCAGTTGCCATCAATAAATAATCGATTTGTTATTTTTCATTATTGTTGGGCCACAAGAATGAGCAAGAAGAGAGAGAAGAAAAGAGACAACGTTAAACGCAAAGAGGCTAATGGCTCTGACCATTGTTGCTGTTACCACAATGCCGAGTAGAGATTGCGCACTTTTTGTACCTGCTGCGCTAAAGACAAATACGCGCAAGAGAATAAAGGGAGAAGAGACAGGCAGATGATCACACGAAGAGAAGGAAAAGCAAAAAAAATCAAACTAAAATACGAAGAGAAATGTTAAAGAAACAAAGAAGGAACGGTGGTGTTACGTGCAAAAAAACAACAACAAAATAAACAAAAATAAATAAAGTGCGGTTTCATTAGGGCTTCATTAATCTTCGTTGTGGAGAGTCTCTGGTCTGCTTGCATCCCAAACGAATCAAAATAAGTAAACATCGTTGGCCGAGTGCGGCTTCTGCTGCTGCTGCTGCTGCTGCCTGCCCCCACAACTAATTGTTCCGCTGTTGGTAATCAATTAGAATCTCGAAACACCCCCCATCGGGCTTCACCAATTAGCACATTTTCGTTGAAATTGCCTTCGAGTTATTTGTTAAAATCCACCCTAAAACTAATTAACTCCCCGGACAGGTTGCGGCTTCGGAACGCACGGAGAGGGCAACAGGCAACAGCGTCTGACACTGCTTGGTATTCTTCATCGTCGACGCTTCCTTCTCTTCTTCGTCGGGTGAAGATTTTAATTAACTTTTCGCCAAATCGAGATCGCAGCTCTAAAGCGATGATTAAGCCTCGTCGAAGATTGCTCATCAATTCTGACAAATCGATTATTTCACCGCACGCTTATAATTAATTCAAATGTAAAATTGATTATTTTTTTTTATTGAAAACAAATAGATATTATTTTTTATGAAACATAATTGTGGGAAAATATACTTGAATAACTAGAAAATTAGAAAATCCCCAATTAAACTATTCCGTCAATAATATGACTGTATTTACTTAACAATAAAGCAAAACAAAGTGCATTACTTTCATGTGCATTTCTGTACTTTAGCTTAAATATGTCTTCATTTATTTTATTGATTCATTTCATATTTGTCTGAGGAATTAATAAAATAAATGTTTATTTTATGTATTTGAACTATAGAATTATTAAGATTTTTAATACACTTGCTCATTACATGAGTCTATTATAGTGATCTTACCACTATTTTACAACAAATATATAAATGGACCCATTATTATTCTTGGAGTATTAACAGTTGATAAATATTTACTTTTTTAGACATCTTCAGTAGGATAAAAGCATCATAATTTTGCAGAAGATTTGATTAAATTGACGAAGATATATTATGTTGCAGAAGAGTGGTACATATTGAAACCTAAATATTTGATTTTAATTGAAGTATTCATACATAAAATTGTCGAGTCGACTTTGTTAATAAATTTTAAGGATCTAAATGAAAAGTGATACGTGGACCTAAATTATGATTCAATATATTTTTTTGTATTTATTATGACAAAATCTAGCATTAAAATACGAACTAATTTAAATATTGAAGAAATGAAATGAACCCATACCTCGCTTTACGGCCACGAAACTTGATACGTTCCACGAAACTTGACCGCAAAGCAAAAAGCCGTATAACGAATCAATTATTCTAATACAAATTCAATGGGATCAGTTCCAAATTTGTTAAATATGTAATATGGTTTATCATTCAAAATACATTTTATCTTTTTATTTCATTTAAATCAAAAATACATACATAACAAGTATATACATTTGTTCATAAAATAATAACAGACTCGAAAAACCAACAATAATCTATAAACAAAAATGAAACAACTTCTTGGTACATAAAATATGTGTATGTATACATACATAATTTTTTAATGGCTTTAATCTGAAGACGATGAAGAAATGGTAACTTGCAGATCACTGTCGTCATCATTTTTCGGTGGTAAGGATGGGCCTGGCTTGTAAAATTGTCCAACGTTGTTTGTCTTACCTTCTTGTCTATTATGTTCTTCAGTGACTTTTAACAGCTAATGGCTGAGTTAATTCCTCGAGAAATGTTCGACGTCAGGATCGTTTTCAAGGAGAATGTTTATTCCTTGTTCGAAATAGGAAAAAGCTTTCGACAATTTTTTGATGTTAACTATTTGGATACAACACTCTCTGACTCTTCATCCAATGCCGGTTCTGCTTGCAACTGAATGAGTTCCTCATATGAAAGTTCCCTATAAGCTTCAAGCACATCAAGTTCGTCCAAACCTTCAAAGCCAAGATCATGTGCTAGATCCAAAATGTTTTGCCTAATTTCAGGAAGGAAATTAACTTCTGCATCAGTACTTTTTACACATTCTGGCCATATTTTTTCCCAAACACGGTTCATTGTTGTTAATTTTAATTCCTTGGCAACATGTAGATATATCGACTTCGAAAAAAAGTTTCTTTTGCAGTTGTAGCGAAACATTTTAGGCCGCAAATCGAAAACGTGCTTTAATTGAAGAGGACATTTATAGCGAAATGCCGTATAAAGAGCGGCCGTATAGCGAGGTATGGGTGTACACACTTAATATATTATTTTGATTGCTATAAACACGCTTATTACATTATATAACGAGGTTTATTTGCAATTAAGAATTTTTTGTTTCCATAAGTCTCAATAATCCCAAAGAATATTACAGTGTTATGTTAATATACATTAATCACGATAAATAATAATGTGAAAAAAGAAACGGATTAATTTTGGTTTTGCCATTTCGAGTATTATCATTTTCGTTTATTTTATTTTTTTAAAGACCGGTAGTTTGCGTTAATCCAGTGATTTATATTCGTAAATACTAGGTTCCCTTGCCTATGCGAAGCTTCAAATTTATCTGAATATTTCAGTTCAACATGACCATTACGAACAATGGTCTAATCTCGTCTTAATTAAATTTTATTTCATATTATTACGTCGGTAAATTACATTCATCCAGACATGTTCACCGTCCGTTGAATCGCATTCAGATTCATGAATTAATTCGCAAAAGAAAAACACTTTATGTTTCCTCCTTCGAATCGGCAATAAAAATAATTGCGTTTAATTCGTTTAATTCCAAATTATTGAAACTAATGTATGCCGTACGTCTATGTTTGTGTGCGAATGCGCGAGTGTGTTTATATTTATGTTACGTTTGAAACGTGGAGTGAAATTTGTTGTATATTTAATTAATTAATTAATTTTACTTAGCGCACTGACGTACTCACGCATAATGACATGCAAAATTATCTCTATCGAATCTGCATACACATGTGTGTACGTTGCTTTCTTATTTTGAAAGTATAATTATGTTTTAATTAAACATCGTTGAAGTATCTTGTAGTATTGATCTGCTGTTACAATCTGCATCTACGGACGTAGCAATAAATTATTTAATTAATTACATGACGCCCCAACCCCCCTTAAAAAGAAATAGATAATTAATATATTCAACACTTCAGAAACATATTTTGTATTTATCGATGCGATTTGAGTGCAAATATGGAAAACCAAGTCAATTTGTTATAAGAAGTTATTGCTTTTTAGATTGAACATTTTGCAGCATATAGTCATTTCTTGAATAAAGCTTCGTTTTTAAAGGTGAAACAGTATGGCTACAATATTTGTAAAGAAGCTAAAATGTTTTTCGTTTTATTGTACAAAAGAAAATAGTATAAAATCAACTTTCTTCTACTGTTTAAAGTTAATTATTTGTGATTTAATTCACGTACAACTTCTACCCATTTTTGTTGCGTAAAACTGCTAAATTCGTTATATCGAAGCTTCGTTAGCAAAGGTAATTAATTTCTATAATACAATAATAACATTTATTGCAACAACTACTAAAAATAGACAAACTCAATACAATAGTAATAAGAAATGCAAAGACCAGATATTTTCTATAATATTTTACTTACTAATAATGCAATATACATCAATTTAAACATTGCTTAATAAAATTTGAATTTTTTACTAATATCTAAATGATTAATTGAAATTAATTATAATGATAATGTTGACTAAAAATTGCAATTCATTTTATTTACTCTGTTCGTTTTCTTAAATTCTTTACATTTATTTAAATATTATGTATCTTCCACATATGAAACACATGATTGATGGATATTTATAGTTAATTATACATTATGTCTAAGATAATCAAACGCTTCATGTAAAATTATCAAGAATTTATAATTCTGTGAAATTGTTTATTTTGTATAAAAGGCATAATTAATATAATAGTATTATGATATAACTTGTTTACTCTTTAGTAAATAAGTATATAATATTATCACTTCAAAGTCACAATATTTTGACCAATTATTTTTTATTGTTTTCGGTTATAATAACTAATAAAAAGTTATAAAATTCAATAATATTTATAATTTATAAACTATTATAATTATTATGTGTAATATCATATATTATTACAATATTTCAGAAAATATAAATATTTGTATCTATTAGCAACAATTTATGAATTATTTTCTATTTTGTTCACTTATTAAATGTAGAATAGGAATCTAAATATTTTAATTTCTCCAAATTGAACATATGTAAAATTATACTTTTTAAATAAACATTTTTATTCACATATTTTTCAATTTTTATTTACAGACAATGTTATTAATAAATTTAGCTATTAGAAATTATTTATATATACTTCCTTTAATGGCCTTTTTACATTGTATACAATTGTGTATAAAATGCACATAAAAAGAAATGTTCGTGGAAGATACAAATAATAATGGTATAAAATAACAGTATGTTCGTAGCTTAATTATAGTTTTAATTAAGGGTTTTATTTGTTATTTTATTTTGTATACATTTTTACTTTCTTTTGTTGTCTTAGCTTAGATTGTAAATCATTTTTATGAAAAATATTTATAAATAAATCATCTTACCTTATTAATAGAAAAGGATAAAAATGAATTACTTGTTGCTAATGTAAAATAAGCAACATTTTGTTGTAAATAAAAATGAGAATTATGGAATAAATATTGATACCGGTTCTGAGAAACGTCGAATTAAAAATAAAATGTTTATGCAAATTGTGTATTGGATTTCTGCCCGTTGAACATAAGCGTGTTACGCAAACGCATGTAAAAGCTGAGAGCGCGAAACAGCGTCGCCTCAGCACGGATTGAGGCATATAAAAGAGTGGTAAGTGCAGTAAAACGTATCAATAATACAGTTGGAGTCCGTGAAAATAGGCAATCAAGTGGAAGATGTGGTTAAAAGAAACGCAAAATATAGAATTGATTAAGGTATCTCTATGTGATATAAGGTATATACGTAGTTTGCTTTCGATCTTTGATCTGCAGGTTTGCAGGGTCTGTGATTTAAGTGTATCGTGTAATTGGTTTTATTGAACCGTCGTCTTTGGTCCGGTGATGTGATGAGAATGCACACGTAATATTTCGTTATCGCAGCGCAATACGAAGAGGCGAACCGATGGAGCCGCGGTTTTGTTTGGTTTTCGAGGGGTCTCTTTTTGTGGTTTTGTTGGCATATTTACGACGCTGGACTATCGTTTAATATAAAATAAATTAGGATTCGATTAAGTTGGGTTTCTCGTTTCAACAAAAAGAAGAAAATCCAAAAAACGAACGGTGGAAGAGCACGACCGCACCAAAGGCCCCGGTACGTGTGAAAACTTTGTTTACGACATCGGGGGCGATAAATAAGTCGTGTGTATGGGTTTTTGTAGGTGTTGAAAGTCTCTCTCTCGCTCCTTCTTTCACCATTTCGCTCCGTTCCACCCGTTCTTCGCCTCCGCCGGACGGAAAGAAACGGAACGGAATGGAAATGATTTGATATGGAACTGAGAGGAATGGAAGATCGAAGGGGGCTCCTTTGGCCAGCTGCGGAATGCTGTTACGACTTTGTTTAATATTCATTTCTTATTCCGTTTGTGCTCTTTCCTTCTCTTTCGGAGGCCAGAGGAGGCTCCGTAGGACGTGGATCCGTGGATAACCGTGCTGTGTTATTAATAGGAACTCCGGGACTTCACGCGCCCGCCGCTTCCATACAAACCACCCGCGGATCGCAGAACAACGTGCTACAAGAGATATCTCTAATTCAGATATTATAATCAACGCGATTAATTTTACCATGTAAACACCTCATTCTCACATATTTCATGCCCATTTCGCGTTAACATCGCCGCCTTTACACATTTTCCCACCTCTTCTCAATGCTAAATTATATACCTAATGTCTCGAATAAAACGCGCACTTGCATAAAGCTTGACTGAACCTAGAAGCTTCTGGTAAAACTTCAATTATCTGTAGATTAAGTTGTTTCAATATTTTAATATTTACAAATGTTCATACCTCTTTTAAATTGTCAATTATATACCTATATTATCTTTCGAACAGAATGCGCACTTGCAAAAAGCTAGACTAAACCTGGACAGACGTAACGGAAATTGGATATGCCGACGACCTGGCTGTAGTCGTAGTAGCAAAAACGGAGGAAGAACTTACCAGAAAGGTAAACGTAGCTACAAGCAACATCCAGATTTGGATGGCAGAGAAAAACCTGACACTTGCGCCAGAAAAGACAGAAGCGGTGCTGCTAATTGGTAGACGACAAATAAAGCCAACGAAATTTGTCGTATCAGGAATAGAAGTAAGGCCACAGAAAGCCATCAAATACCTTGGGGTTATCATAGACAGGAGTCGAAAATACGCTCAGCACATCAGGGCAATGGCTATTCGGGCAGCAGAAACAACAACGGCTGTCAGCAGGCTGATGCTAAATAAAGGGGGGCCGAAGTTTAGCAGGAAAAAACTGTTGGGTACAGTGGCACAATCCATAATGTTATACGCTGCTCCTATATGGGAAGAAGGAATGAGCGTTAAAAGCTACAGGAGAATGCTAGAAACCGTACAGCGTAATGGAGCAATAAGGATTTGTAGTGCCTATAGAACAATTTCCCGGGATGCTGTACAGGTACTAGCTGGTGTGCCACCAATAGAACTCCTGGTTAGGGAAAGGTGCGAGAGGCAGAGCGGAGCGAATAAGGAAGATGCCAGAGCTAGATTACTGCAAAGGTGGCAGGAAAAATGGCATACGTCGGAGAAGGGGGCCTGGACTCGACGCCTAATCCCAGAAATAGAGCCCTGGATAAAAAGGAAACACGGAGAAATGACATACCACCTGAGCCAGGCTCTCTCTGGACATGGATGCTTCGGCAAGTACCTGCATTTCATCGCGAAGAAGGAGGATGAAATGTGTTGGTATTGCGAGGAGGACGACAGCCCAGAGCACACACTCTTTAGATGCAACAGATGGGCACGAACGAAGCATGAGGCGGAGTCCAAGCTGGGTGCCCTGCTGGAACCAGAGGGAGTCGTTGGCGAAATGCTGAAGAGCGAAGAGAGTTGGGCGACCGTGTCTGAATATGTGTCGGAGGTGCTCTCAACAAAAGAGGAAGATGAGCGGAGAATACAAAGAGCCAACTAAGACAGTGGCAGTGGAGGCCAGCACTGATGCAAAGAATGGAACTGCCAGTGAGTGAGCAAAGACAATCAACATTGCAGCGGAGTGCAAAGATACTGGACCTGGATGTTGAGGAAGAAGGGGAGAGGTTTTAGTGGGTAAGAATCCCACAGTACCACGACTCCACGTGTGGTCCCTATGCAAGGTTTCCTCTCCCCTACAAAAAAAAAAAGACTAAACCTGGAAGCTTCTGCTAAAACTAAAATAATCTCTAATAATCTAAAAGTTGTTCCAATATTTTAATCTATACAATTTTTATACCTATTTTAAATGCTAAATTATATACCTTATGTGTTGTGTCCAACCATTATTATTAATATTGTTGTTATTATATTGTATAAATAATCTATGTATAAGAGATCTCACAAAGAGTTTCTCACGTAGACGCATATCAAGTGTCTTCATCGCCACATCTTTTTATATAAACAAATATGTACGTGCTAAGGGATTGATTCGAAGATTCCTAATCGATGCACTTCTTCATATAAACAACTGTTAGGAATTCGGGCCGATCCTATTGTAAACAAACCACCCAAGCCAAATTCGATGGGAACGCTTAATCATCAAATATAAACAAAGCCCTACTCCCAATAACAACTCCCACTCCATGATTAATCATAATTAACTTCGTAAGAAGAATATGTATTTAGAATTAGTCTCAGTAGAATATCCAACGAAGAACTAAGTGTTTGAAGAACCTCATAGGATTAACATAGTGTTGGGAAGACTCACCTACTATTAAATAATAAAGTTAATATAAAGCTAATTGAATTTACTTAATTCAAACTACAAAGACTCCACAACGACAACACCAGACATTAGACCATAAATCCATCCCTGGGACACAACAATACAACGCGCACTTGCATAAAGCTTGACTGAACCTAGAAGCTTCTGGTAAAACTTAAATTATCTCTAGAATAAGTTATTTCAATATTTTAAACTTTACAAATGTGCACACCTCTTTTAAATTCTAAATTGTATACCTATGCTATGTCTCGAACATAATGCGCACTTACAAAAAGCTAGACTGAACTTAGAAGCTTCTACTAAAACTAATACAAAATCTACAATAAGTTATTCCAATATTTTAATCTTTACAAATTCCTATATCTATTTTAAATGCTAAATTATATACCTTATGTGTCGAAAATAAAGCGCGCGCGCTTAAAGCTTGACTCAACCTAGCTTCTGGTAAAACTTAATTATTGCAAATAGGTATATGCATAAAGAATTTACGAAAAATCGTCTTATAATGAAGATGATTTCATATTGTTAATATAAAATAATGGAACAGTAAATGAACGGAATACCATTTGTTACACCTAAACATCGTGATCCTTTGAAGAACATCTTTTAGGAACATATTCCAGATCATAGATTCCTAACCTCTAAAGATTTGATTTAATTTATATTTCTCTAATATTTCAAATGGCAAGTAATTATATAGTTAGAAAGTATATAAAATTAAGCAATAATTGACGGTTTAGATAAAGTAGAACAATTTAATAGATGTGCCAAAATAAACAAGATAAATTACAAAAACTATTAATAAACTACACTTTAGATATATATACGACATTTTCTCTTAAGTTTATATAAGCCCGGCTAGCTCAGTCGGTAGAGCATGAGACTCTTAATCTCAGGGTCGTGGGTTCGAGCCCCACGTTGGGCGAATCTTTTTTTTGATGAAGTTAATAAGAAAAAAAGATTATATTTATAAAATATTTACTCTTTATTTATAAAAATTCACTGCATCATTGATTAAAAAATAACGTTCCAGCATCGGATTCGATAACGAAACATTTACGATAATAAATATAAGGTCCTGTGGCGCAACGGATAACGCGTCTGACTACGGATCAGAAGATTCCAGGTTCGAATCCTGGCAGGATCGATTTTTTTTATACTTCATACTCAATACGTAGGGTTGCATGATACAAGTATATTTTCGTATAATTGTATCATGGATCTTCGTAATTATCGTTTAATATCTTTACGGTCGCTTTACGGTTATCAATTTCTTTGCGTAGACGAAGGTCATTTGGTAAGGAACTGCGAGTATGTTTTTTCGTTTCCCGAAATACTTGATCTGCTCCTTCGCGGCTTTAGTCGACATAAAATCATTCACGAAGTCATCGGTTGCTTCAAAGTTAAGTGCCTTCAATTCATCTACAAAAATAAAATGAAAGTAATATATGCAATTTGTGGAAAAGGATTTGTTACTATTTACCTATCATCACCTTTTCTCGTGGGAATATCTGGTACCTGTCGAAACTCTTACAAATGATATGCTTAAAACCAATATCCTTCAAGTGCCGTGTCAAGTTATCTTTGTCCCTGAACATGCACAAATCAACTTTGCTGCACGCCGTTTTATCCTCAAGTTCATCCATAACTTTGTCAAAGAAATGTCCGGTCAGTAGTAATATCACAATGTCTCCGTAAGGCGTGAGAAAGTTTTTGTAGAATTTTTCGAAAATATTCCTGAAACAGTTCAATAAAATACATTATATATGTACATGGTATGTAGTGAGAGTAAATACCTCTGATGCAAGGAATCATCAATGTTATACATTGAATAAATCCTATCGTATCTCTCGTTGGTCTGTAGGTTGTTTTTATCAATTGTTTTGAAGGAGATCTTCGGATGAGTGTACCGTTGTTGCGCCATAACCATGTGGTTCATATTGAAATCCATTCCTACCACTTTGGTCACTTCCATTGGCATCGAATAAAGTATGAAATAATTGGTGAACACTCCTTCGCCGCATCCGAAATGCAGTAAATTGTCGTAATAATTCCACGCTCCGATTTCCCGGTAATATTTCAGGATGAACTTCATGTCCTCCGTTTGACACATATTGTTTTGGTTCATGTTAAAATCTGAAAGAAGCGCTATTTAGTTAAACGATATTTCAGAAACGGTCAGCACAACGGAGTAGGCGTCAGAACGGAGCAGCTATTTACAGAAAATAGTATGCTTTGTTTCAACAGGGTGGAATGATCAGCAATGAACAACAATACCACCAAATATTTATAAATGTATACTTGGTGTTGAGAAGCAAATATGTTTTACTTGATAATTCTTCAAAATAAAAAAAATAGATACAGTTGTTATCACCGTAATTCTATTGCTATTTTGAAAATTAAAGATTAAATGAAATATTTAGGTTCCTTGTAAAAATATTATATGTAAAAAGTAAATAATTTTGTTATCGAACTAAATGTATTTACATTTTCTAAATCGTTAATGATACTTTATTAAATGATTAAATGAAATATCTTACATAAATGGATATCACAGGGTATTGTTAGGGTCGTTAGCCCCAGTTTATGACTAATGAAGATGTTAATTCGCATTTAGATTTCAATCTCATTGCATTTTGTTAATAGTTTTTTTTAAGATGAAATTAAATATTGTGCTTTATTACAGAAATCCTATATGTAAAATACACCCATACCTCGCTATACGGCCGCTCTTTATACGGCATTTCGCTATAAATGTCCTCTTCAATTAAAGCACGTTTTCGATTTACGGCCTAAATGTTTCGGTATAACGGCAAAAAAAACATTTTTTGGACCATGTTTGGAAAAAAATATGGCCGGAATGTGTAAAAAGTACTGATGCAGAAGTTAATTTCCTTCCTGAAATTAGGCAAAACATTTTGGATCTAGCAGATGATCTCAGCTTTGAAGGTTTGAACGAACGTGATGTGCTTGATCTACTTGAAGCTGATAGGGAACCCCTTTTATATGAGGAACTCATTCAGTTGCAAGCAGAACCGGCATTTGATGAAGAGACAGAGCTGTTGTATCCAAATAGTTAACATCAAAAACATTGTCGAAATTTTTTCCTATTTCGAACAAGGAATAAACATCCTCCATGAAAACGATTCTGAAGTCGAACGTAACACTAAAGTTTCTCGAGGTATTAACTCAGCCATTAGCTGTTATAAATCAATGAACAACGAAATAGACAAGAAGGCAAGACAAACAACGTTGAACAATTTTTGTAAGCCAGGCCCATCTTTACCAGCGAAAAATGACGACGACAGTGATCTGCAGGTTACCATTTCTTCATTGTTTTCAGATTAAAGCCATTTAAAAAAAAATGTATGTATACATACACATATTTTATGTAATATGAAGTTGTTTCATTTTTGTTTATAGATTATTGTTGGTTTTTGGAGTCTGTTACTATTTTATGTACAAATGTATATACTTGTTATGTATGTATTTTTTATTTAAATGAAATAAAAACATAACATGCATTTTGAATGATAAACCATGTTACATATTTAACGAATTTGAAACCGATCCCATTGATTTTGTATGAATTTGTATTAGAATAATTGATTCCTTATACGGCTTTTCGCTTTGCGGCCAAGTTTCGTGGAACGTATCTAGGTCGTAAAGCGAGTTATGGGTGTACTTAAATTACATATTTATACGATTAAATATGTATACGATTAAATATGTAATTATATAATTCAGAAATTGTATATTCTTAGTTGTTTATAAGTAAATAGATTTACTTTATGGATAAGACTGAAAGAATTATTTGATTTATTTTCTCTCTAATCTTACAGTGTTATGACTTTTGACATTTGATGTATGTCACTTTTAGCTTTCAAAATGGATTCGTTTGTGACGCTTTGTAACAATTTAATTCGATTATTGCTATTTATTATTATTGATGTATTTTTTTGATTTTAAAATATATAATAATTAAACCGAATTGTATAATAATTGTTACTCTATTTGTTTTACTCATCTCATATTTAATGAAGATCTGAAGAAGAGCAGACGAATAATGATAGGTATAAAGTGCAATCAGGAATATGTAACATATTTCGCTTGCATTTTTAATAGTTTNNNACCCCCCCCCCCGACGTTCGGAGCCATGCTAATCATTTTAATAGTTGATTTCGATGAACGTAATATTGTTTTGGGACATCGAATCGTCTTTCCCTGATGGAGGGGAAGAGACTCAACCTGAAGTCCTGAATGTTTCAGTGGTTTTTCGTTATTTACATTCGCGTGCGGTAAATGTTAGAGCTGGTAGCAAAGGCTAAGTGGCAGTTTCGCCTGTTTGGATGTTACGCGAGCGTGGAAAAACCGACAGATGGAACGCTTGATGCTACTCAATATTTCAGAGGATGATTACTGGTCTTTTGACCGGCACGTATCGTGCACGATACATACAGCTCTACAACAATTGTACACGGTGATTCAGAAATGTTCAATTTAAAATATATATTAAATATATAGATGTGTTAAAGTACGTGATACTTGCCAAGTAGTATTATGAAACAAAGTGTGGTAATAACAGATGAAACGCATGTTATTTTAGCATTGAATTATCCCGAATGTTCTGATTTTCCACAACTCAGTTTTTGGTCTCTAATTTATAGCATTTGTCTGTATCATTATGATACATTGAGTAGATCTAAACAATATATTATCAAAGATAAACATGTCGAGAGTGATTTAAACAAAAATATATAACAAAGACAATCTGGAGGGCAAACTGCGGCTCGTGAGCCACATGCGGCTCGTGAGCCACATGCGGCTCGTGAGCCACATGCGGCTCCTTGAAGGATTAATTTTCTTGAAAATGTTAGAAAAAAGCAAATGAATTAAAAATTGAAATCATCGTGATGAGATTCACTGTGTATACAGAATATGTATGTTCGCTTGAAACTCGTCACATAATCGAATGAGTATTAGTCGAGGTAAATAATGCACGCAGTCTTTACTATTATTTAATAACAGTGGATATAACAAATCGCTTGATGGACAACTGAGACATGCAATGCATGCTATTACAATTTTCCATCGAAACCCCCCTAGATCACCGCACACCCCCGCCGCCGCGCTCGATATACACAAACCGTTCGAGCCACCCTTAAAACAATTGACAACTTTTCTGGTTGAAATATGCATGAGATCAGATGTACACGAAGAAACGCATCAAATATGCAAACGAGTAAACGTTACGAAAACATCTATAACTTTAGCGTTTATCGGGCAGTTCCGGACTTAATAAGAATAATTTCGTTTAATTCAATAAAAGCGAATTGAAAGATCGCAATGCTTTGAACGACATATCCTGGAAAAGAAATGAACGTAATAATTTGATGTGAAGAAGGAAATGTCACATATTACCCATAATCGGATCAATTGCTAAACCGTATCTTATATAATTATTAGCAAGTAGATACTTCAAATTTAATTACTTAATTCGTCTAAAATACTATTAAAACTTAACTTAAACAATATGTTTCAAACAAGATTCTAGTCCTTTAGATAAAAATAAATCATGAAATAATTATGTAAACACTAAGAATAAGCTAGTTTTTTAGCTAAAACAGTATCTTTTGTGGTGAACTATAATAAAATATTGACAAATATTATAACTATATTAAATGTCAAATAGTAAAAATTATGAATTACCAATCAAATAGAAAGTAATTGTTTGTTGGAAAAAAATGTAATTAAATAAAACAATATAGAAAAATCTAGTGGACATCAATGGATTGACTTAAGTATATTTGTATACTTATACTAGGCATTTGCAAAATCTATTAATTACCAATCTGTATACTCATTAAATAATTGTTGATAAACTTATAATGAAATTACATATAATTATTACTATTTAGTTTCAATCAATATGAGAAATAAAATTATTTTAAAATTTACTAAGAACAAATATTGATTTTCTGCGTTAATTAAACATTATTACTTGACACTTTTCTTGATACAATTTTATTGCAGTCATGAAATTATTAATCCAGAAACACCTTGCATAGTACTGTTTTAAACCGTACTAATCGAGGAACCAATTAAAATGAAAATAAACAACAAAAAGAGATTTTACTGAAAAGTTTAAATTTAACTGGTATTTACAATTTCATATCGGACTATACTGAATTTAAATTGATCAAAACCGTACTATGCGAGGAAATATCTTAATTGATATTTTAAAGTTATAGCCTAATTGCTATTGTAATAAATATTTCTGTAGCAGATTTTGATTGTGTTTCAGATATTCTAAGAGTTGGAAATGCTTTCACATGAAATATAAAGTGTATATTTAAAATACATGAATAGTTGTTTAATTATTCTAGTGTTCCCATGCTTACAGACACATTTCATGTCACATCCAATTTAGTTCCATTATTTTGTCAGTTGCACGAAAGATAGGCGACTGCTTAACATAAAAGCAAAACAAATTAACGCTTTATCCGCACTCCACAATGGACGTAATCTGATGGAAGCAAACGAAAATCGTAAAACACTTTCCGTGGAAAGAAAGGAAGCAAGAAAATAAAAATGGAATGCTTCTGCGAATTGTCTCAAATCTCGTCGCTCGGTTTCTATTGTGACTACAAGTTTTGCAGGATCGCGCTTTGTTCAAGAGATGCAAGGATTTTCTCTTTCCCGTAACGAGATTTTCATTTATTTAATTTGTTCCTTTACGTGTGAACGTGAGGAGAGCGCAAGGTGTGGTGCAGAACGTTCCCAGCCACTTGTACAAATCGGATTAGGTTAGGTCAAATCATCCAGAAGGGCCTCCTCGAAACGAGGAAACGTCAAATGTGTCTCGTGGTACGTTTCCCGTCGACTGGCCACACGAGGGCCCATCTCGAGAAATTATCCTTGGAGGCAGCGGAGTGTGCAAATATTCGTCACTTTATGTTGATGGTGGATGGAATGAAAAGGGAAACTTTGCAGAGGGTCACGGCAACAAAGGGCGAGAACCCTGCACGAAGATTTCGGTGTTTTAACATATTTATTAACTGCATTGGATCTCGAGATCTCTTTTTGTTTTCTTCTTCGGTGCGTCGTGCCGTGACGGCGATTTGATAGAAGTTGATTGATTTGTTCTTTGTTTGTTATACCTGAGCTCTTTGGGCGGGGCGACGTCGTTCGACCGCCAATGGCCGCCTTGCGATTTATTGCGGCCGTGATTTAACTCTTAAGACACTCACTCTCCTTCGATTTCCAAAGACGCGAAAGTTTTGTCAAAATGGCGACACGCAATCATTACTTTATACTTTGTAAGTAAGAATAGATCAGTTTGCATTCCGCAAAACCTGATTTCAACATTAACATATCTATTTCAATTTTTAATAACAATTACAATATCAGTTTTACATCAAATATTACAACTATAGAAAGCTATACAGTCAACATTTTACATTCGTTTTACCTAAGAAATAATTCTATTCAAACTATTGTAGTTTTCAAACAGTCTACTTTGAATATTATAGAATATTATTATTAATTAAAAAAATTATATCCAAATTATTTCTCATTTACGAAAAACTAATAAATTTATATAAATAAATAATATTACAAATAAAAGTCTAGTAAAGATAAAAAAAACTACATAACTTAAAACTGTAAATAATACAATTAAATAGAAAATGGATGGAAATACTGTCAATAGCTCTTTGCAGCAATAAAATTATTATTTTGTTATTGTATTAAGTTTTCTTTGTAATTATTAAATTACTTATTGAATTAATTATGAAATAGAAAAACATTATATTATATTTCATTAGTAGTTAATTTCATACATGTATACTATGCACATAATTAATAACATAATGTATTAACTTACTTAAATACGTGATTACATTTGTATCTTGTTTGTTTATTTACACTTGTTCAACGTTCAAATTTCAAAATATGTAACATAAATGTCCCTGAGATTTATGTGAATATTTGACTTCAAAATAACAAGTTTAATTGAAACCCGGTCAAGGTTTTGCTTGTTTATATTATATACATTAATTAAATACGTTAATTAGTGTTGGTATCATAATACAAAAATAAGGTAATAATGAATAGTATTTTTCATGATTAAGAAAGATTTTTTCTGTTTTTATGCATTTATTTATATAAATTTTGAGAACATTTAGAAATTGTTAAATTATCATATTGTCAAATCAAATCTTTCATCTTATATAACATTTATTAAATGAAGTCGAAAACGATAAAATGTTGAAATAGTAAAAAATTCTATTTGTAATTTCTCGACTTTTATTTAAATGTTATATGCAATTTACCACATTCTGCAAATAAATACAGATTGAGAATATCTGGTGAATTTTAAGAATGAATTAGTAAAGAACATAAACTATATGGACATAGATTTGTCTACTGAATTTATTATTCACGTTAATAACAATAAGTTATATAATAAATTTCATTATTAAATGTGTTTTTTGATAATCTTTGTATAACCTTCGATAGCTCAGTTGGTAGAGCGGTGGACTGTAGTTTGTAATAGAATGTGAATAGATATCCATAGGTCACTGGTTCAAATCCGGTTCGAAGGAAAATTTTTATTACTTTTTGTAGCATCAGACTAAATTTTGTAGCATTTGACTTTTGTATGTTTATTTATTAAATTATTTAAATAATTTTATTTAGGGCAAACAACACACCAACCGTTATGAACATTTAAATAGTTATGCAACCAGATATGATATATTTCTAATGTTATTATTTTGTTACCTTTTATTCTTATTGCAAACTCCTACTTTTTAATCTATTTTAAATTCCTATTAGATTGAAAACTGAAGTGATAGAACTGTAAACTGAACTTATCTGGAAAGTCTGCAGTCAATAACCCTTTGTAACAGTTGTATTTTTTTAAAATAATAACTTTCATGTAGATAGCAAAATTTGTAACTAATTATGTGATAAATAAACATAAATATAAATAAAAGTGACATACCTTAAAATCAACAAAATATTCTTTCTATATAGAAATATTGTAATTGGTTTGTTACACTGTGTTTTACATAGAAGCAAAACGAAGCACGTTGTTCACTCGATGATTACTAAATGCAAACTGAAAATATCCTTAACTGAAAATCCCTCAAAGTTTTTAGGAAACATGCCGAAAATACTTTTTTGACCGTTTAAGGTCAATTTTACAACTACCCCCATAAGATTCTAAGAATTTTGAAAGATCTTAAGTAAACACCAAATGGATTTTTTCGCAAGATTGCAGGAATTCTCGAAAAATGTTTAAAGGACAAATTGAAATTTCCAACACAGATTTCCATCGCTATATTTCAGATTAAAGATACTTACAATTAAATAAAAACGAATTAAAATAAACAATAGCACCAACAGAAACCTTTTGTCTAAAATGCAGGAAACATATGAATACGATTGATATTATATTTTCGCTTTTTAATGCCGAAATCGAAAAGATGAAAAGAACGGATTGTGAAAAAAAAGTATAATTTTATAAATAAATTTCATTGATATGGAAACCAATATATTTATATTATTTGATGAAATTTAAATCTGGTATAGCGAATAAGAAAAGGTGATTTAAATACAATTAATATAATTGTAGTTAAAATACTTAGTCTTTGTGATCTTCATTTGATTGTGGAATATTTTCAATCCTTTAAATACAATAACTCCTTGTAGTAGTTAATAGTTAAATTTAATCAGAACTTATATTTTTATTAAATTATATTTGTAAGATTACTGTTTATTCAATTAAACTTTTATTATCGAAGGAATATATTTTTTGGCCGAAATTGAACATCTTGAATCATCTATCAACTTGTAACAATCTTTCAGTAAAAAGTTTGTTGAGTTGCAACTCTTTTTGAAGTGGTATATTCATTTACACCAACTAAAAAGCGATGATGTTGCAATAATTATGCACCAGCCCAATATTTGAACCTTACGACTGAATGCATCTTCATTCTGACTGTTTTTCTCTCTGAAAACGATGTTTAGTTTAACGACTTTGAAATTAGTCTTAAACCATAATTAAATAATGATTTTATTTATATGTATATAGAAAGGGATAACGACCCTTACTTACATTGAATACTTCAGTAAATATTTCCACTAAAATTCAATTTAACACATAATAGTAAAAGAAAATGTAAAGATTAGAGTATTTCAATGTCATTAGAGCCAATTCAGAAGCATCGCCATAAAGGGTTTACAGGCTTATATGGACTAAGTTTCCAGTGAAGGAGAATTATGTGTTAGCCTCTTTTTGGAATTGCTTTCATCTCATATGTTTTCACTCATTCTTTATTCAGAAAACGAGTTTAAATGTTGCTGCAAAGATTTCCTTATTGAAGAAATAAGTGAACTAATCCAAATATCTTTACACTCACATACAGTACTCATTACGCTTCATAGCATTTCCTATTGAACAGTGAAACGGAAAATAATTCTTTGAGACAACGTTTTAATTTAAGGAATTCTCTTTCAGTTCATTTAAATAATGAAACTACAAGTGCAAAACTTAATTAATTGTTCTTTTTATTTGGAGGACTTTTTCTATATATTATATTAAGTTATTAGTTACCCATCAACTTTAACCATTTTCATATTACTTTCATTATGTACTTTTTCAGTAAATATTTATTCATTAAACAAGTTAAGAAGTACTGCAAACATTTCTTTATTAAAATACAATCAATATACATATCTCAATAGAAACACACATTCTATTAATTTTGCTTGACTTGATTTTTCATTGCACATTGGCGAAGAAGATAATTCATTGATACAAATATATTACACTTTATTTTAATTATGTAATATATTCTTTCTGATAGAACTTTTAGTTATGCATAAGCCGACTAATTGCTACCGTGACACGTGGAAACCGCAAATTAGTACAAATCAAATTAATTAGTAATCAAATTACCCCTTTTAATGAAAATTGTGATCATCAGTAGACGAAAACCTATAAGAAACTCTTAATTGATATAAATCATATTAATTCCATTATAAATCTTTCCAAAAATCATGTCTTCTTTTCACATCTTTTAAATTGAAACTGTCAATTCATATTTATGTCTACTAATGCAAATGATTCCTCTTCATCTAAACTTTAGATTGTAAAGTATCTTCAGAATATTTATTATATAGAAACGTGCATTGTTTCGTGTTATATCGAAACGTCATTAAAGGTTTATTGCAACAATAATAAATTACAAAATAAAAACTGAATAATTAACAAAAGTTAAATAAAGTTTAACTAATTAAATAGGTTTTTCTGCCGTCATAACATAATATCCTTGTTCTGAACGCTGAATTAAAGGTTTCATTATATTTTTTTTAGAGTTGTAGGAAATGTATAGGATTATTGGCTTAAGTTAAATAAAGTGTAATGTAGGATGATGTCCTATTGAAATTGTAGTCCTTCTAATGTATCATTCTACTCTCTCCAAAATAAGGAAAAAGAGTGAAAGAGGCTGTATACTGTATGGGTGTATACATATATGTATTGCAAAAGATTTGGTTTATCGTAAAGTGGAGACTAATCCAAAGATCGAATTATCCGTGTTTGGTGTAATGAGATTTCGATGAAATTGAGTGCGCTCGTTACGGATGAGCGATTCCTCCTTGACAGGCAGGATGGAGATGAAGATGAAAAAGGGTTCGTTGTGTGCGTGCATCCTCGGATGTGCATGAATTGTAATCCGGGATAGTTTTTCGGTGAGCTCCGGGACCGATCCATCACGGTTTTTCGAAAATGTGCCTCGGAATCCAGAAGTCCCCATTATACATCAAAATCACATGACGGCTCACGTCAACCGTAATCCAAGAGCTATTTGTAAGAGACCACAGAACGGAATAACAATGCGACAAGAAAAAGAAGACGAGAGTGGAGTAGAATAAAAGCTGAAATCAAAATGAAAATAACTATGCATATTATATATATATATATATATATAGATATGTACGTATGTGTGTATGGATATGGCTGTATTTATTTATTTGTGTGTGTGTATGTATACGGGACAACAAAGAATGGAATTAATTTTGTCCACTTGTCAACCAGAAAGCATTTTCCTAACAACAAACAGAAACTGACACACAGTCTCTTGACGTATCTGGATATCCTGTGATTACTTTAAATATGAATACGAATCGAATTCTGGAGAAGAAAACGGAAAGGAAATGCCTAATATATTCGCTATATTATTTTCTATGAATAGCAAATTGGAGAAACGTTACATTCAGTCCAATTAATGTTATATTGTGTATTTTTATATATTAGTATATTTCACAAATATTAACATAACTATAAGATTAAATTAAATAAATATCCAGAGGGTGAAATGTCTATGATCAATAGACATGTAGTTATATAATATATTCGTTTATTTCGTCTTCCATATGGATTATTTAGTTTTAAGTAAGTTATATACATATTATGAATAAAATTGAATTTGTTGTAATGTAATTTCTACATATTTAAAGAAACATAAACTGTACCATTTGATCCACGGACCGGGGATTGGGGACCACTTTTTATAGTCTAGAAAATCGCAAAAATGTGAAGGCAGTGTTAAATTTTTCATTTCTTCAAATTTGACAGCGAATTACAGCCAAACGGCTCAAGACACAGCAATATATTAATATGCGTTACATTCTCCAACTATCCAGATTTCATAAGCATCGTTCAGACCAACTTTATCTCTATAGTCACCTAGAAAATCGTTAAAATGTGAATTCACTGTTTTTTCATTTCTCTATTTTTTGACAGCGAATTACAGCCAAACGGCTCAAAACACAGCAATAAATCAATGTTGGTTATATTCCCCAACTATCCAAGTTTCATAAGCATCTTTCGGATCAACTCTATCTATTATAGTATCAGAGAAAATCTCAAAAATGCGAAGACACTGCTTTTTCGGACGTTGTTTTTCATTTCTTCGAATTTGACAGCGAATTACAGCTAAACGGCTCATGATATAGCAATGAATTAATGTTCGTTACATTCCCCAACTATCCAAGTTTCATAAGCATCTTTTAGATCAACTCTATCTATTGTATTCTCAGAGAAAATCGCAAAAATGTGAAGACACTGCTTTTTCGTACGTTATTTTTTCATTTCTTCCAATTTAACAGCTAAACGGCTCAAGACACTGCAATAAATTAATGTTCGTTGCATTTCCCAACTATCCAAGTTTCATAAGCATCTTTCAGATCAACTTTATCTATTATAGTCTCAGAGAAAATCACAAAAATGTGAAACACTGCTTTTTCGGACGTTGATTTTTCATTTCTTCGAATTTGACAGCGAATTACAGCCAAACGGCTCAAGACACTGCAATAAATTAATGTTGGTTACATTCCCCAACTATCAAAGTTTCATAAGCATCTTTCAGATCAACTCTATCTATTGTATTCTCAGAGAAAATCGCAAAAATGTGAAGACACTGCTTTTTCGGACGTTATTTTTTCATTTCTTCGAATTTGACAGCGAATTACAGCCAAACGGCTCAAGACACTGCAATAAATTAATGTTGGTTACATTTTCCAACTATCCAAGTTTCATAAGCATCTTTCAGATCAACTTTATCTATTATAGTCTCCGAGAAAATCGCAAAAATGTGAAGACACTGCTTATTCGTACGTTATTTTTTCATTTATTCGACTTTGACAGCAAATTACAGCCAAACAGCTTAAAACACAGCAATAAATTAATGTTCCTTACATTCCCCAACTATCCAAGTTTAATAAGTATCTTTCGTACAAACTCTATCTATAGTCTCCATAAAAATCGTTTCAGTTTCTAATTTTAATAATAGCAAAAGATACACAGAAAACTAAAATTAAATATATCTATATCTCGAATAGTGCTAATTCGATTAGTCCGATTTCAGAAGAAACTAAATTCTACACAAAAATATTTATATTTTACATTTTTAACTTATTTTTCCGCGATTTTTCAGTCCTCGATTATAAGGCTAATTCAAAGATTTCATAACAAAATTTGTTAATATCGTGCTGAATACATACACTGAACTATGTTTTGTATTGAAAGGTAAATTGACCTATAGAAAATTACTTTTTACTTTATTGTGAATATACAAATGTTATAATTTGGAAACTGCTTCAGTTGAGAAAATTTAAAATTATGGATCCTACAAGAAAATTCTAAAATCATCTGAATTTCTCGTGTGTCAATATTGTATTAACTTTGCGATTCATCGAATTAAATTGCGATTCGGTGGAAGCAATTGAATCGAGTTGAAAGAGGGATCGAGCGGGGGATGGTGGTGTATATGTACGTGTATGATCGACGTCGGTGTTCTCGGTTTACCAAAGGAGCGCTGAATGCCTCTTCCCTCCGCCCGATGATCGTCATCATTATTATTATGATCCGGTGCAATTCTTTGTGCAGGGCGAAAGGGCTGAAGGGGGGTGGAATTGATAATTCGCTTTCACTGCGCGGCGGCGTCGGATCAAAGCGCGCGCGTCTCCATTGTCGACGCCTAGGCCAACAATGGCGGGTTGCGAACGGAAGACTCCGCTTCTTATACATTCTTTTTTCACCAGCACTAGTAGTAGTATTATTATTAGGGCATTCCCCGTTCGCGTTTTCTTTCTCTCCTCTTTTTTTTACTATTTACTTCACGTTTTTGATACCCGACACGCCGCCCCATCAAGGGATCTGTTTAATAATATTTTCACTGCGCGGCCCTTTTTAAGAAAGCGGCAGGGTTAAATAGTTTCGAATTACCCTCCGAATTATTGCTCCTTTCAGCCACGTCTCCTTGTTCTTCTTCTTCAACCCGATTTTCCTTTGCACATATTTACACACACACGCAGTAGCATCTATAAAAAGATCTTACGTAAACGAACAAGGAACGTCTTTGTTACGTTTACGTTCGAATTGAATACTTTGGGAAATCTTGATCTTGCTCACTATTCTATTCGACCATGTTGCATTAACATTTTCGTTATAGTCAGGTAATGTTAAGTGGCGGATGTATACATCTTTTTCACACATACAATTAAACACATATATATATATGATATAGTTAAATTTAGTTACATACACAACGACTTCTGCATCACTATTACAGTTATATAATGAATTTATCTTTATTTAGTTGATAATGAGATATTACCTTCGAACAAAATAAGTTATAACATCGAAACAATGCATTATCTCGAATGTCATGAGATTCAAAGTTTTACATAATCATGTCACAGTTTTATTTTTACATTACCTTCATAAAATGTCACTCAGTTAAAACGTCAATATAATGCAATAGCTCGAATGAAATAACATTCGAACTTTATATGATGAAGTTGTGCCAAGTTTTATTGTAAAACTAAAAATAAATGATAAATTTATTTCAGTCATTTATAAATACAATTTCTTATATTCTCAAATATTTGAAGCAGTTAAATTTGTTTACTTTTATAATTACTATTATAGTTATATAATTTGTCATTATTGAAGTTTATTTAGTTATATCATGAATGTGACATTTACTTTGTGTAAACTGTTATTCACTTAAAACGTCAAAATTATGCATACGATTTTGAAAACTCGATTTTTAATTTTCATTATGTCATAAAAAGTTTTTGTACTTTTTTAATAGAGGAAATGTCATTTCAAGAAACTATAATTTAACATTACAAAATAATAATAAGTTTTATTATTTTTTTTATAATTATTGCTGGAATTATTATCATTAATAATATAGATTGCATCATAATAATAATGATTGCAACAGTCACACATATAGAAGAAATGATATTTATATAACGTCAGAAAAATTATCTGTATTGATTTATGCAACCAAATTTACATCAAAATCTGGAATAATTTATTAATGCTAATACACAACAGCTTACATCTTTATATATATAATAGAAAACAATCTTATTTATACATATACATTAATTTATTACATTAATAATTAATGGTGTAAAAAGTAAATCAAACTTAAAACGATTATTTTTATTGAGAAGGAAAGAAAATAGTAAATAATAATGTAATTAACTTTCTTAATACAAAGAGTTATTGTGATCTCGAAAATGAGTGAGTTTCTAAAATTTTTAAGTAGATATTAGTTAGATGCATTAATAACATTTGTAGGATCATTAAATTCAAACAAATTCCAGGTGCATGTTTTGAAAATTACCTAATTAATTTATTAAGAGAAAGGAAATAAAACAATCAAAGAATATACATGTAGTGTGTACCTGTTTCTAAGAGTACAGCCATTGCAATTACTAATAACAGATGAGTCGTAAAAGTAAGTTACATAATGAAATGCAGGTTCTCAGATTTGATTTCTTAACCGTTGCCTTAGGTGACGTTTCTAATGACATGATCATCAATTCCATCGCCTATTAAAAAAATCTTACGAAAGAACAATTATGTTTGTTTCAAAAGTAAAATTGTTGTACTAGTTATATAACATTTTTTAGTGATTTTATTACCTAGTGTAATAACATGAAATTATTATTAGTTATTTTTGTATATAAATTTATTATTAGTTAACTGAAGTAAAGGTCAATCAAACAGAATAAGAATTCCAAGCTAAAACATAAATTTGATAGAAATAAAATTGAATTTTTGATATTAGCGAAATGCATGTGTATATACTTAAGATGGTAAGTTCGGATGGGATTCTTCGGATATGATGTATCGGTGGATGCCAGGTGTCTGACTGTAAGAGCGGTCCCTTTTTACTCTCATCGAAAATTCTTCGCCTATATCTCGGTATGTAAATTGAGCATAAAACTCGACCTCGAGTTGCCTCTTCCACCTTTCAACTCCATTTCCATCCGAAGACAATCCGCCATCAACGGATTGATAATACATTTTACTACTTTGATCTTATCATATCGTTTACAAGAGAAATTCCGAAACTTTCATTATATAAAATTTTGTTTCATAACTATTCATTATTTAAAAAAAAATACAATTTATTTACTAATTTCAATTATTTCTATTAATCTTTATTAACTAAAAGTTGAAAATTAATTAGATTCATCACTTAAACACCTATGACTATTTCTTTAAGTTACTTACAATTCCCAATAACTTATTGTTAATAACCTCACCAATAGGGATAGAATTGATTGATTCGTAATACAAAGTTTATAAATTTATTTGTACTAAATCTTTACTTGATACACAAAATATACATTTTTCTGCAAAAACAAACATTTATTAAATTGCTTTCATTATTGAAGTAATATCTCTAATTCATAGTATTTTCATTTTGTTTTAATAAAAAATGAAGAAAATTTTGATGAACAAAGCTTTTTTCTTAATATTAACAAACAAAATGATATAAAATTCAATAATTATAATTGGTCAATAACCCATTGGTATGTAGCAGGGCTTCCCAAACTATGTTTACCCTTTCCTCCAAACCTGTATTAATAAGTGTTTCGCAAAAACCAGAAATTCAATGTAATGATTTTTTTTTCTAATTTTCTTAATTTACAATTGATTATGTATTACAAAATAAACAATGTGTTCCATGTAAATATCAGGATTTTTCAAGTATTCTGTTTCACGAAACATTTGGAAATCCTGGTCTACTGAAATCAAAAGGATATTTGGATTTAGGACTGAAATCCTGCTACTTATTCACAATATATTTTGTTAATAACATTTTTTAAATCTGTATAAACATTTTCTATTTAACTATCTAATATGTTTTAAAACTTATCGTAAACATGCATAAAATACTCATTTTGTTCATATGAATTATTGAGACAGGAAAGTTTATAAACTCAATTAAAAATAAATATTTCATTGAACTAGCTTATTTAAATAAAAGTAGTTGAATGATGAACAATGTTATGATTCTCTAACTTACGTTTATGTACATTTTTAATATGATTTATTTAGAAACATATATAATTTACAATATTTAATTAGATACTTATAAAATGACTTCACATTGTATTTGCATTTATATTAATCAATTCATTTATGGTTTTATTTCTACCATTATTATTCAAGTTATTGTAACAACAACTACAAGAATAAATACAAACTAAAATGATTCAAATACACAGAAAACAAAAAGAATACACTATTATTGCCATTACTACAAAGGGCTATAGACTATATCTGGCCTTAATTTATACTTTTTTTTGCTATTTATGATCCAGAAAGAAACAAATACTGCTTCGATCGGAAAATCGATTTCTACTATTATTATTTCAATATTCTGGTTATTTTAACTAAACTACATGATTTTGAATCATGTTATGAATTATCTCTTAAAATCGTTGGTTTATAAAACTTCATTTAAAGAACTTCTGAATTGTTGATCTATTTTTGTAGTTATAATAAGTTCCATAGCTGTGAGATGAATAACAATATATAGTTAATAAAGTATTGGCTACTTTTCAATTAGAAATTTTAAGTTATTTAGTTTTTTTTTTAACAAATCTTTCAGGCATAATAATTGGCTATCGACCGAGGTTAAAAAATTTACATAAAAAAGTATACAAATAAATAGAAAACCAGAGCATTCTACAATAGCAAATTCATTGAAATGAAAAAAATCCATTAGTAAACTTTTTTTCTAATTCTTTTAATTTTGATTAAATTTACGACTATTATTTGATTATTTTTACATGACTGTTTAAAATAAACGTTAAAATTAATGAGTAATATGATAATTTTAAAATAGTTGTTAAATTTCTGGTGAAATTTCGACTGGGAATCACCCTTGGGAAAGTCTGTATCAAACTGTCAGTATAGATTTTAACAAGCTATTACGTCGATCCGAAGATGCTTATTTAATAAATACACACGGAAGGTTTAGGTGTATTTCTTCGGCTTTCCTTGTGCTTTGGCGCTCGAATAAGAATAAGCAAGAGGAGCAGGAGGAGGAGGAGGAAGAGGTGGCATTGTTTTCAATGAGTCTGCAAGTTCCCGATCAGGTCTCGAAATTACTGTATACACACAATGGATGCCGATCGTAAGGATAATGACTTTTCGGGAATCCGCTAATTACAGGACACCGGCCGATCCGATGAGGATGACACCACGGAATTCGATACGGCCTCAGGAATTAAATCAATTAAATTGTTATGAAGAATATATACGAAAAGAAAGAAAATGAAGTGTAAGAAGCAAAAAAAAAACAGAGGATGAGGAAATTAAATTGTTTAGAGCCGCGTGAAATTACACGCGAGTTGAGAACCCAGTGCGAAATGCATTTGTATATGCATATAGACATATGATAAAGAGAAGAGTGTACCTAGCCAAGATGGCCGACATGTAAATAAGTTGGGTTGTAAGCCGTGAACATGGAAGCCCTTCCGGTTTTTTGAGCTGTCAGCGCGCCATCGCGCTCTCGGACAACTTAATTATACATACAGACACACACACACACTCTCACATAAACGTGTGCATACATGCACACACACTCACACATACACAAACACTCGCACCACTTGCGGCCAACGTGCCGCCTTCTATTGCCAAACATTTCCCACTTTCATCATTGTATTCCACTCAGCAACACAATGAGCACAATGGAAATTACATCCCAAACGAATAAAAAAAAAGAGAAAATGAAAAAGAACGAACCACAGAAAGAAATTATAATGAAAGAACGAACCAACCACACAATTATAATTAACGTTGGTTATTATTCTTGTATGCAATTATTTACTACCGAGTGTTGATCCTTTGCCGCTAAACATATCTTTCATTTCTCTTCTTCTTCTTCTACTTCTTGCAGTTCTTGCTTCAACGAAAGATCAAAATACCACGGTTCGGGCAAATTCTGACAGGTCCGATAACCTTTGGAAATTCTCGCAACGTAATGCTCCCTCGACATTTGTTGCTTTAGTGTAAAAGACAACCGAATCTGCAAACACAATGGGAACAATAAAAAGACAGCTTGAGATTTTATTTCGAATCAGCTTAAAGCTGTAATCCGATGATTACGTGCATTTGCAACACCTTCGATGAAATGGTTTTTCTTTTATATCGACGTATAAACGTTACACTATAATTAAGTATTAAAATTATTAGTTATTATTTTAATTAAATATCACTTTTTACTTAAAAAGGCCTAAGGTCCAAAAGCAATAGGATTTTATTTATTTGTTATTGTAATACGTATTTTTGCAATTTCTTTCGTAATGAATATTATTAATATAAAACTTATAACTTTTCAAATCATTATATATACAAAATAAAGATAAGACTGTTCAAAAAGTAATAAGAAAATCAAAGGAGACTAACTCATTCAAAAATCTTTAGTGATTCGAAATTACCAGTAGACAGTAAATTACTTATGTTGAAAATCTTAATATCGAAATAATAAAGAGGTTCATTATTATTAAGGATGTTTTAAAGGATTTATCTTATTGTCAAAGCTTTAAATTACAGATAGAGGGAAATAACTAAAGAATAATAATTAAATTTATCTTAGCAGTGACATACAGAGAATAACAAAAGATAATTAAGAAATCTCACTTTTTTTCTTCTTTCTTGTTCTATTTTTTGTAAATTGTATTTTCGGACAATAAATGTATATTATTATTATAAAATAACGCTCAACGTACGATTTTTTTTATCAATATTGTGTATTTAAAACTTGATTATTTCGTTCTTATTTGGAAATAATAAACTGACGAAGTTTTTAGAAATAGTTCCAATCGATCGACGATCTTCTATGTCAGAGTTTCCCAAACTTATCCCACAATAGAACATTTCGTAAATCAGTTTTGAGATATAAAATCATCCGTTATTCTGTAATGAGGATAAATATAAATAATGTTGATCTTTGTTTTATGAATATTAATTTTCATCATTTTTATTCAGATTAATAATAAGAAACAGTTAATTCTTTTCAATATTAATCATCATTATTATTGAATATGTTTTGGATTTTACTATATAGTCACAAATATATTTTAAAGAAGATAATTTGTATAATCATCACTTTTGTGATTGAAAGTTTAAAGTAATACTATTTTAATGTATTACTTTAAAATTTCAATCACAGAAGTGAGAAACATGAAATATAAATGAATACCAAAAACTACTAACTAACCATTAAAGTTTTCAATAGTTATATAGAAACGTGACGGCCGTTGGACCTGGAGTGTCATTGTTTGTAGACCCCAGCAAAATCTAATTCTGGGCCCAAGATTAAATGGAACCTGGACTATAACTGATCAAGATCACATCTAAATGGTTTCCTGATTAATTGAAAATAACAAATTCTACATTAGCATTAGTGCAGGAGCAACATATTCAACCAATGGTTCGATTTCTTTTTAGTTCTTTGATATATGGGTTTTATTTTTATAGTATAGAAGTAAATAGTATATAGTAAAGAGTATTTTCAGATACATTGACCCTTTGCCCAGCTTCAATAGCCAGACATCAATTTTATTAATAAGTAAGAATGTTTTGGTAATTCAAAGCATTTTAAACTAATTTGAAATTTATATATTGTTTATCCTTTTTTAATAATAGTAATCTTTATAAGTCACGAAAGGGCTATCAACCTAAGTCTTTAATACATTTACAGTTAATACATTTGCAAATTATTACAAAGAATGATGATGATTATTATTAATGAAAGTGTATTTCAAATGGAATTGCTATTGATCACTGTGTTTACAAACTTTGTATAAAAAAGGAAAAATATGAAAATGTTGTTTAAAGGACAAGGAATTATGGAAAACTTGTAAATAAATGTAAAATATTTTATAAAATCCCCTAAATAATGATCATAGTTATATGATTCTTCATGGACCATTGAACCCACAATTGAATGTAGCGTCGTTAATTAATAAATGTTCCTTCGTCTATGCCTGTCTGCCTGGTAATAAACACGCAGTTTCAAAATTTGATGGCTTATTTTATTAGATGAAAGGGAACATTCTGTGGCGACGGTAATTTTTTTCCTGGGTGATTGGTGGCATGTGTGTTCTTACACAATGGGTGGCTGATGATTGGCGGTGGCGGGTGCTAATTTACCAGATTACAGGTCTCATGAGACCGCGGTTGTTTAGCAACAGAACGGGATCCGGTTACAGGACTCGAACCCTCCTCCTCCTCCGCCGCCACCACCTCCTCCTACTTCAGCTCTAAACCCCGACGGCCCATCCAACCCATTGTCCAATCACATACACACTCGTACACATTCAGTAAGCCCAGACCAGAAATTCTATCTTCGATTGTGCGAATCGCATTAAATAAATAATAAAACCCAATTCAACTAATTGGAACCGAAAAGAACAAAAGTTTATTTATACTCTGAGAATGCTTTTTCTTCTTGTTTTTATGCAAAGACATTTAATGTTAGGACCTAATATTTTCATAAACGAGTCATATTTGAAGTTAAGGTTAAAGCGTTTCCATAAACAAATTTGGTATAAATGTCAAGAAAGATCAAAAGTTTACTAGCATATAAGTAGTTGTAGTTGTAATTTTCTTTTGAAAAGATATTTTATGTTAAGAACGAATGTTTTCATAAATGAGTTATAGCTGAAGTTAGGGTTAATTCGTTTCCACGACAAGAATAAACAAATCTGGTTATGTATGTACCACAAATTTCTTTCTATCTACTTTATTGGTTTTGTTGAAATTAAAATTGGTTTAATTGTTTTTTTTATATAAAAAGCATTTCATACATGGAAACGCGTACGCAATTAGTAATGTGTGTGCAAAACTAATTTATCAAGAATATTACCATATATTTTGTAATCTGTTTGAAACATTTTCAGTAGTAACGGACATAAATATTTGTGACATGATTCGTATCTAAACGAAAGCGACATGTAATTTACGGAATGCTAAAAATCAGAGTGTATTTTATTTTATTGATGTCATAACTTTATTAAATAATAAATACGTTTCAAGAGTTGTATCAAACTTTAAATTGAAGCAATGTTATAAATTAGGTGAATCCTTTTCAAAATCCTTAAATTTTGCATTTTTCCTACAACCTCTTTTACTGTTTGGGATACATTTCTATACGAAACGTGTTAAACTAAGAAAAGTTCATACTTAATAAATATGTAAAATTGGAGCTTTCTAGGTGTTACTGTATAATCAAAATATTGTTTAATAATCAATCTATAATAATACTTATTCACTGAAATCATCCCTATATTTTCTTACTAAAGAAACTTAAAGTGTGAAAATGTTAATAAGCCACATTTAATAATATGTTTTATTTAAAATTGATTATATTTAATAAAGTAAAATTAATTATTTGATTCTCGAGGTTTTGTTTGAGTTAAAAAAAGAGCTGTTTTATTTTTTTATGATTCTAGTAATTAAATTTAACCAGCCCAATTTGGAAGGTTCATTTTACTTTGGAAATTCTAATGTAATTACTTTTTACCGTTCCTTTTACATATAATTAGATAAAGAAGACGATCTTTTATTCGACTGTTGAGCTTTGTCTTTCTTTCAAATAACTTTAAATTTCAAATTATTCAAATTTCGAAGGTCCACTTTACTTGCGTTTTAGTTACGATACGATAAATTATGTTACTTTTTATGTAATATAATTAAAAATAAAGCAATGGTGTGTATAAATCGTCACGAAAATGTGTAATCCGTTAGAAACATCCAAGCACAAATCGTGTGTAGATGAGTGTGTGTTTTTTAATAATGTAATGGGCGAGGCGTCGCGACGCCATTGCGTTCCTTTTGTGTACGATCCACATTAATGTGTGCGTATGTCAAAAGACCCAGAAGGTGGGTGGATTTATGCGCCGACAAATATTTACATAACTTCCTCTCCTCCACTGTCGGCAATCCATTTCCTATGCAAATCTAAGCGGTGACAGCCATCAAACGTTACATCTAATCCATCTAGTCCTTTTCATCGGACACGTTAAAATATTTAATAACTACTTCATTTACATTTTTACACATTAAACACACGTGCATTATTTATTATTATAAATGGATCTTTTTAATATCTTTTACTACTGTGTTTATATAATTATAATTGTAAAACTCTTTCCTATTGTGTATACAATATTTACGTGTGTTATAATGATACGTGATCTTATAAATACATGACAACAAACTCAATCTATTATAAAGAAACACATTATTATTTAAATTCTTAACATATTAAAATTTAAAGCACGAAGATATATATGCTCAATATCTATTCAGTTGTCCTTTTTTGTTACATTAATAATATTATTATTTGAATATATTTTAATTTATCTTTTTATGTGACTTACAATAACTAAAAATATTATTAGTTATCGATTAAATTTATCAACTAATTAGATATAATTAATAAGCAATCCTATGAATCGTATTTGGTGTAACATTTACAAATATAATTACATATTTATGGAATCATAATATTGTAGTGCGTATATCCGCCTGAGTAAGAATGAGTAATGATGTAGAAAGTAGGAAGAAGTATCTTAATCTCTATCTTTTTGTCTCTGTTTTTGTACCTCTACATTAATATTGTCATACCATTACTGTTAACATACCTCTTTTATTATAACACCGCTGTTATTTTTGTAATTATGAATATACACCCGTCATGTTACTGTATTAATTAACTTCTAACTTTAGCACTATGCTTCGTCCCCAACCCGAGCTGTTAATGTCCAAAATGTATTATGAAAGGATCAACTGTTAGAAAGGTGTATTGACTATTAATTTTTCCTTCCTAGATTTTAAATATTTGCAATAAATATATAATGTTATTTCATAATTCAAATTGAAAGTAGAATACATAAATTTAAAACAAAACTAAACTTTTCAAGAGTTATTTTGGATTGTACATGCAACCAGCATTACAAATCATTTAAATGTCATTTTACTAATGTTTAATTTTATCGTTATGTTAATTGAGCCGTTTACTCATATATATTTAGTATAATTTTATAAGCATATATTTTATGTTAAATTTATCAAAACCAAAGTTGATTACTTTCTTTAATAAGGTAGAATTAATACTATTTATAAATAGGATTTATACACCTAATAGTATTTTATTGATGATTTTATAATAATCATACATATTTATTACTCAAACTTGATACAATAAAAATGAAGAAAATATGATACAATTCGTCGCCGCTTTCTAGGTGTCCAAAAAGTCTTACGAAATCCCTAATGCCAAAATAATTATTATAATTAACGGTACGAACCAATGACTGTCCATGACTACATAGCAACAAATTTCATCAAGCAGTTGAATTCTTCAGATAATTCAGGCAGCGATTAATGAAGTACTACGCTGACAGCTTTCGAATCGACACACATGTTTGCTTCAGTGCCAATCATTCCGGATGGATCGCCCATTTCGGAACTTCACTCATCATCACCATTGACCAAGAACGACAATTTGAACTTTTTGACAATTTGTGCAGGTTAATCGCTTCGAACCATCTCCGAGCAAAAGTTTACCATCCTAGGCCAACATTGAACAACTGTGAACAAATATCAAGCAGCAGATCCATACATTTTGTATCCAGATCAAAATACCAGCGGGGGGTACTGTGAGGTTCATATCCGCCTCCACGTAGAAAACATATGTTTTGTCGAAGGAAGTGGGAAAGAGGGTTACGGTTTACTACCCTCAGGGAGTTTAAAAGAGACGAACCTAATATCTCTTGTTCCGCGCTGACCTCAACATATGTAAATAATAATTTATAACTTAAAATTAGGCAACTAAACTTACTATTATCTTTAGACATATTTCTGTTATGTAATTGAATACGTGTACGTTAATTATTGTACTGTACTTTTTAGATAATTTTCCCAAAACATAAATAACTATGATAACTTAAGATAAATGACTCAAATTAGACGTGTAAAATATTATTGATATGAAATCTGAAATATAAATTATATAAACATTCTTGATAAAGTTATATGTGTTCTTGATATTTTTTGCGAATATTTTTTATTTGGATTTTTAATCCTTCGTATTTAAAAATAAAGGATTAAAAATCAGGTATAAAATTTCTTTCAAATTAAGGACCGGAGGTCTTTACTATTAGGTCTCATTTTTTTTTAATAAATGCAATGAAGATTTGATATAATGGTAACTAAAAGAATTATTTCGGTGGTTTCAAACGGAAACTTCTTAACAAAAGCTGTTATTACTGCTATTTGAATTTATATCAAGAGTTTACTAAACTATTGCTTAATTTCTATTATATAATATAAAGTAATCCAATGCATTTTTCACTTCAATACTACATGATTTGTTAACAAAGTAATAGCTTTAAATTACACCTGGCAAAGAAATCTTAAGATTTCAAACAATCATTTTTATACCGAAGGATGCACGCGTCTCTTCCTCAAAAAACGGATTATGGAAGAAATGTAACTTTTCTACTGGAAACCAACAACAAGATTACCTATGGATCTAATATTATTATGAAAGCTACATTTGAAAAAGTAAAGGTTTAATAATCCTTTCCCTTCTATTCTCTCCGAATGCAATATTTTCCCACCCACTTCAAAATTTCTTGCCTGATCGGGTCCCATGTGTGTATCTGTGTATGTGCGGATAATATATTTTTAATAAGTCGACACGTAAGGCTTGTTATGATCGCATTAACACCGTCCCCCAGGTGTCTTTTATCTGGAAAAGAGGGTTTCTCCGGCGAAACACGTCTGCCACATTAAGAGGATTATGCGATCCCCTTTCAATTCCATCATCCATGTACGAATAAAATATTTAATAACCAGAATCCTCCGCATGGAAACGCCATTGTTCTTCACCCCTTCACTAAAACGTTCCTAAGGAAACCTATTGCTAATTGTCTGGTAGCAACCGGAAATGAGTCTAGTAAATAGAAATGATTAATAATTCTTCAAACTAAGTCTACACAAGAACAATAACAATAATATACATATATAAAGTAAAATGAAATGAAT
Organism: Nicrophorus orbicollis; assembly: GCA_018845635.1. Lineage (NCBI taxonomy): Eukaryota > Metazoa > Arthropoda > Insecta > Coleoptera > Silphidae > Nicrophorus > Nicrophorus orbicollis. The sequence goes on from JAFMTC010000365.1 coordinate 185,565, forward strand.
CGTGTGTTTTTTTATGTATCTATTTATTGCTCAAAGCATATGAGACCCAGATTATTCAAGCGTGGGGCCTTTTGTGAGAGTGTCAAAACCGAAAAAGTTAAAGTCGGCTCCATTGGAGCGACGCCTTTGATAGGATTAATACAGTAGACGTATAATTTATTAAACGTACATTCACCATGCACAGCACAAAACGAATTCTGTAATAAATCCACGGGAAGAACTAAAAATACCTTTATTCTTTTATATATATATATTGTAAATGTAACAGAGTATATCATTAAATAAAAGTTAATCTATCAAAATCTTATAACACTTACTAGGTACTAAATATGTATGTACTAAATAAATATAAAATTTGATTCTTTAAAAGTAGTATTTACAGTTGTTGTTTTAGTGCGGACGGACAGTTTTAAGTTACTTACATAACTAAATTTAAACGATTCTAGGTAATATAAATATATTAGATCTAAACATAAATATATACATTTTGATAATAACATAACACTTTTTCATCGAAAGCAATAAGCTCGTTGAAAGAACAATATTTCTAAAATTAATTACACAATATGTTTGTTTCATTAGCAACCAATAGTTACTCTTTAAATTATATTAGTTTAAATTCATATAAAATTAATCTATTACATTTATTAAATATACAATAAATATTATTCTTACAATCTTACAAAATTTTCCATTTCTTTCGCTGTTTTGGTTTCACATTATGGTATTTGTGTATAATAGTAAAAAAATGTTTTGTTACACTTCTTTCATTACGTAAATAATTAACATTTTAAAAGTTATTAATAGAAAATATATAGAGTTTTAAAATAATGAGATGAGAGTGAAATAAATGATAGTCGTAGAATAGTTTATAGATAGGTTTGATTAAAATCAAAATTCTAGTATTATAAATTGACTAATTCAATTCTAAATGAAAAGTTGTTTCATTGTTTCTCTACAATGAAATGTATATACATATATGATTAATATCAATTTGAGAATAAGTTCTAGCAATAAAATTATATAAGTTGTCTAACTCGATTCTAGATGAAAACTTGTTTATCTACTCAACTGTAATGAACTGTATATACACTTTCATCATTATATTAAGGGTAGTTTTCACCAATATTCATTTGGATTTACAAATTTTTCAAATTACACATTGAATCGACATCTGTCTGAGATACAGACTGGCTTACATGTTTAGTTGCAGCGCAATACATTCCATTTGAGTAATTTAGAATGGTGAAAATCGATTAGACGATAAAATTACATCGCTCGTAAACTTGTTTTGCGACGTGGCAAAACATTCAGAACGACACCAAATCTTTTTTTTTACATTATCGTCCTTAACGTCTTATCGATGTGCCTCAATACACTGGAGGGTACAGCTTCGGTCAAGGCCTTTTGGAACTGGCTGTGTCCACTCAGTTGACCCAAAAGCATTTTCGAATGTTTCCTGCAAAACAAACAACACTTAAACATTTGAATCGCATGCAAGAGCAATTATCTTACCTTGTTTCCAAGCTTCCTTCCATCAGCAAGTTGGCGCCTGCCAACAAAATTTTATCCCTCGTGTCTCTCGGCAACTGGAAGATCTTTTCTGCTCCCAGCTTTGAAACGATGTGGCAAAGAAGACGGGCCGAGGCGCAGCGAACTACGGCATTCTGGTGACTGCAGCCTCGATGAGAAATAACATTGACGACTTTCGGTATGGATAGATTTGCAATCATATTATCCAAAGCGGCGTTTGCGTCGGTCCTCAAGAATTTGTTGGTATCGGCGGTCCTATGAAGTAGGGCCGAAGCCAACTCCTCCAACTCGAGTTCAACTGGTCTTCGACTCATTCCAAACAACTCGGACGTAACCAGACAAGCGCTTCTTGCCACCTGAGATCTCAAGTTGCGAATGTGTCTACTCAACAAAATGCACAAGTTGTGCATGTTACTTTCAACTAGTTCTTTATGGAACTTGATTAAACGAATAAATTCCTGCAAACCCTTCATCGTCGTTTCCCATTCTGAGCTCTCCAGTTTCGAAATCACTTCGTTCAAAGCCTCTTTCGGTTTTGCGAATGGACAAACATGATCGCTCAGTACATTCACGTTTGTCGTTTTGCATTTTCGTCTGTAGGATAACGATCTCTTCGCGGAAACTGCGACCACCGATCGCGGTTTCGGTTGTTCAACAATTACTTCCTGTACTTCAGGTTCCGGTTCAGGTAAAACTTCTGGTTCTCGTTCTACTTGCCGTTCTAGTTCTGGTTCTGGATCAGGATCTGGTATCGCTCCTGGTAATAATACAGGTTCGGGTTCTTGACTCGTCTTTGGAATCTCGTTTAGGCTTGGAGCAGAGTTTGTGGTTTTTCTAATAACCTGCGTGGAGATGATGATATCCACTTCGGATTTGGAAAGTTCCCGATGTTCGGAGTAGGTGATGTGCGTGAAATCGACGGCATCGAAACTGCTCATGGCACTCAAAGGATTCGGTCTGGCGGTGGATGCGAGTTCGTCCAAACTAGTAGACGTAGCGTGTCTCTCGAAGATCCTCTTCGGCGTGGCAGGTTGCGAGGGGAAATGATGCTTTGGACTGGGCGTAGGTGTAACATCTCTTTTAGGACTTTCGATTGGACTTGGAATAGGCGTTACGTCGGAGGATTGATCCTTGCTCGGGGTTGATTGCAGCGAAATGACAGGTGTTGTGTCGTCCTTGGGACTGGACAGCGGAGTGACGGCGCGTTCTTCAATTTCCGGCTCCGGCGGTGGCGTGAAGTAACCGGAAGATTCACTTCCAGATGATTGAGGTTGTCGATCCAAGATGTTATCCTGCTCAGGTCTAGCGATAATCTTTTCCGGCGTGGAGAGTGGACTCGGTGATTTCACTCTGCAACAATCGAGAACATAATTACATTCGACCTACATAATTAAATACGCCTGCATTTTTTCCCGTTCTATTTTCGCATAGGTATTAGCATTTTATCAGAGATTAAGGCTCTTGCTACAAACAAAACATTTTATAACGGACTTGCACGCATCGCTGGAAATTGGTTCTTATTTCAATTCTCTGGAGAGCATTTTAGAATTATCTAGAAATTGCTGTAAATATTACACGATTATACCCCGATGGTACTTCAAACATAACAAAAACTTTTATTTTTAGGAACAATCGATTCATTTTTTATTGTCGTACCATCGCCTTTATTTATCAAACAAAGAAAGTAGCGCTTTGGTGGAAATTCTTAACATTAAGTGCGATAATCAATCATATGCAAAGGGGTTTTTGTTTGGCTGTAATTAGATATTTTGCGAGACCCTTTGGCAATTTCCACGAAATTATTTCAATTTATTGTGGCGTGAAGAAAATCGATTGAGGCTCGTGAGAATTTCATTTATTATTTATAAGCCGCTTTGGAAATTGTTGTATCCAACAGTTGCATCGGTATATAGGGTAATTATGTAGAAATACAAAAATGGGAACGAACACAATACACGTTCGTTTCAGCAATAATTGCTGAACGTTTACCTTCAACCTAGATTGGTTTCGCTATCTGAAATCATGGATAATTATAGCACAATGTTGTCTTTTATGAATTGAAACAATTGAAAATAGATATGATTAATGACTATTTGCGTTAAATATTTCAAAGTTCATTTGATCAACATTTATTCATAAAGTTCATAGTAATGGAATAAGACTTAGTATGTTATATTTCTAAGAAGTAAATGTTTGAAAGTATATGAATACTTAATCATGATATTATAAGAAGTATTAGTTCAAGTTCTTAAGAATGTAAACCATATTTAGTTAGAAATACAGAATGTTTTGCCAGTAGTATTCATAATTCCTACTTCCTAGTAGTTCTTGAGTATGTTAGATAAGGGCGGATAGATCCTTTTAAAAGTTAATATTTTTTGTTCAATTATTATTTTTTGTATTGAATTTATGATTTGTTTACTTCTGTTTAGATGAGTGTTACAAGAAATACAATTATTATTAAACTAATAGTCAAATTTAGAAATACTTGTACTTAAAGCATTTTTATTAATATTCGACTTTAATAGAGGATTAACCTAGGTTAAAACCTAAGATTTCCTACTATAGGCTATGAAATCAATATTGAGACTCACTGTATATAAATAAAACCAAAATTACACATAACTAATTAGACTTTGAAAAAATAAAATGATGTAACAAAATAAAAATACAGATAAATCACCGGTATTCCATTTTAAATTGAATTTGTCTTACTTCTCTCTGTTAGTATGTGCATATAGTAATTTAACAAATTTCATCCGATTTTCTTCAACTTGCATTTCTATTACCAAAAAAATATATCAGTATTTATAAAACCGGTTATTGGTAAAGGAATCACTAGTCTGTTGATCAATATAAATTATATTGACAAAATCAAAAGTTATTCAATAGCAAACCTATTCGAAAAATTTGAAATTTTATTTCATTGAATTTCTTGCATTGTTATTAAAAAATAAGTTATTCCTAATTGATCATAGTGTATACCTTCTAAAAGATTTTTAAATTTATGCTAAATACCACATAGAAAATGAAATTAGTTTCTTTTAGCATGAAGTGTTTGTATTATAGTAACCAACTTGTTGCAAATCTTCAATAATGCATCGCATTGTAATATTGAACTCAACCATATTATGACCAACAAGAAACATTACTTTTCTATTGATTATTGTGCAATATTGATATTTCTATAAATTATTAATGTATTCATTACAAATTCTAAAATTCAACTAATAATCAAACAAAATTGGAAATAATTATGTATGTTTGCCTTAATAACTGGCGCAGATTTGGACATTAAACACATTATTCTTGCAAAATCACCCTGTAATATCATAATATTGAAGTAAATTTAGTTTTTATGTTACATTTTCAATTTAAATACATAAATTCACATCAAAATACACCTACTTATACGTAAATCCGACTCTACAAAATATCTAATGTTAAAAAATATATTTATCATTATCTTAAATAATTTGAAACTCTGCTAATTACGGATTTAAATACATACAAACATATACCGATTATTACAATAAAGAGTAAACTATTATTATGCGATTTGTTCCGACTTGCGATTTTATTTACTTCCTTGGTTAGTCCGGTTTCAAATAGTCCGGTCGAAACGATCTATGCGAAGTATTATTACTTTAATTTCGAAATCTATTTTTTTGTACAATTAATTGAATGTAATTATTCTTACTTTAATTTGAATATAGCATTTATAGATATGGCTAAAATTAATCTTTTGTTGTAAATTACTATTATTTGAAATGAAAATTATCAATGCAATCATTTTTATGTTCATTACACACTCTAATTAAATTGGTAAATAAAAAATATGTTTTAAACCTTGCACAATATTACCATAGAAATATCATCTATATAGGGTATAATATTTAAATACATTGAAATTTAGACGATTAACTTTGACTTTAGTTGTGTATTTTATATATACTATAATGTGTCGTTATTATCAGTGTGAAATGAAACATACTCAATATCCGATGGGAGAATTGTAACGGAAACAACTGGTGTAGTGACAGTTTCTGTATTCGTAACGGCGGCAACCCTCGTCGGCCTGAAGATCCTGTAGCAACATTTGAAAGGATTGCGCCACGTCTTCGAAACATCCTCGCGCAATCCCCAAGGATTCTTGTTACCAAAGGCGTACGCGCTGTGGCACAGCATCTTCGGAACGGAACACTTCAAACAAGAAACTTCGAAGCAAATTCAATGATTTGTCTGTAATTCATGCTCGAGGATCGCTTGATTTCTAACAGTCACCATTCTCAAACTAGCACTCGTGCACACCGGAAGTCACGAAGTGATGAAGAACTGGTGGAGGAGGATTGTTGTCATTGGCGTCGCACATCGTGATGTGGGTGTTTTGTACGCACGTGTTTGATATAGTGTTCAACTGGATACTGGTCATCGCTGGTGGCGCATTGATTGTCCACTACTACAAACCAGACCAGTCCGTGTTTCCGCCGCCGCCGCCGCCGCCGCCACAACCGCCGCCAAAGAAATAACCACTAGTTTTATCGACCATCGAGCATAGCCAAGAAATGAACCCATAGCATATACACTTATAATCTATGCGTTGTTTGACCTCTCCCCGTATTATGCAGACACAACACACACCTAAGCTAAGCAATACACACAAATTTATAGCAAAAGTTCACTTCGCAGTTGGCACGCAACGTGTTTTGCGAAACTTAATAATGGTCAGGTAAAAGGATTTTCATTCTTTTTATTTTTGCAGTTCAGAAAGCATGAATAACAAAGGGAAAATACTAAGGGTGGCGTCCATTCCAGAAATACACGAAATTTAAATAATGAATTTACATAGATTAATCTACACATATATTCGATATGTATCTTAATGATTTCAGTGTTAAAAATAAAACCGTATAGTCGGTGTTACTATTTCTCAACAAGCTTAACTCTAAATTTAATTGAATGGAATTAATTGATAAATTGTACTCTTCAACAAATTAATGTATAGATTCGATTATTTCACACTAATAGAACATTTAATTTATAGATGTGTTTCGTTTTTACTTTCCAAATACATATATTTAAAACTGCTACCATTTAATAAAATTGTATATTATATAGAACAAACCGTCAGCTATAATATTTTTTTTAAGTGTCCAAACAAAGTATTCAAATACACCCATACCTCGCTATATGGCCGCTCTTTATACGACATTTCGCTATAACGGCCCTCTTCAATTAAGGCACGTTTTCGATTTACGGCCTAAAATGTTTCGCTATAACGCAAATCGATGTTGATATATCTACATGTTGCCTATCATGCGCAAGTGCAATAATTTTGCTTTTCGCTTTGCGGCCAAGTTTCATGGAACGTATCTAGGCCGTAAAGCGAGGTATGGGTATACTTAACTATTTCATAAAAGAAAGATTCTTCACAAGTTCATTATTTCTGATGATTCGAAATGCAATGAAATATTAATCTTTTGGTTTCCGAACAAGAATTTAAACTAGACGAATTTTCAAGCAAAATGTCGTAATATATCTAAGTAAAATCCAATGTATTTTGCACAATTTACAATTTTTATTTATTTGATTTTTCGATATTTTTTATAATTGGTTTCTGACAACAATTGATCCAACATAATAATTACTAAGGTAAATATATGTAGATACCATTTTTAAATAATATTTTATCTATTTTTGTTTAAAATTTACTAAATGTATCGTATTTTGATAAGCATCAAATATTTACTATATTAGATTTCATATAATTCTAGAAAAAAATATTAATTTTTAATTTTTAAGAAATTACTTGTAAAAAAATTCTTACTTAATAATAGACAACAGCTTCAATTTCATTTTAGATAACATAAGAAGTCTTTTCCTATAAGAAACTAAAATTTAAAATAATTTAAAATTTACTTTGTACAAATTAGGCTATCTTTTCATTAAACACACGTACTAGCACGTAGGGGCTAAATAGAGGCTTTTTAGTGATGAGAAAATATAAACCTCATGAAAAATACTTGGAATATAATAAATAATATATGTATTACTGTTACGATGCCCACATACATAACAGACGTCTGAGGTCCAGGCCAACCTTAAGGAAATAAACTTATGGTACATAGCCTTTTGTAAACGTTAAGTATTTTTCTTTAACTGTAATTATAAAAATGCGTTTGTTTTTATAATTATTTATGTGTGATTATGTCAACAAACATTGTAATTGTTAAATCCAATTATACATACATACACTTATGAATATCAAATATAGATTTTTGAGATTTAAAGTATTCATAGTGTACTAGTGACCCAGTAAGTGCAAACACAATGACCTATTGTGTAGGTATCGTTATATTTTGAACGATTTGAATCATCGACCTTAATAGCTCGAACCAATTTTCTCCATAGCAATAATAACACTTATTTTTACATAATCGGATTTATGTGGAAATCAATAAAAAGAAACGTTTAGATTTTGTTATAATAAGGTATACCTTCTTTTAACTAGGTTACATATCATTTTAGAACTATACCTCATTCATTAATATATAAAAATAATTTTGTATACTGTTTGTATTTTGATTTTTCTCAATTTAAAAAAAACAAATTTAGATTATTTTGAAATTTTCGAACCGTAGTGCATTGACCGAAACAGCATTATACAAGGTATTATACATCTAAATTGACTTTTGCTTTTATATGTATTTAGCTGTTATTGTTAGGAAGTTTCCACTATAAGATATTTCAGTAGAATTGTTATTCTTATTAAATGATCATCAATCCAAATTTGAATCATATCACACGTTGCTTAACTTTCACAAATTAAAAATATTTATGCATGAAATATTTTTTATTTATAATTATAATAATAGCTAAATTTTAAAATGTATCAATTTTAGTGTCATTTCAGATATATTTATTTAAAAACTAATCCACTATCCATATTATATACATTGAATTAAAACTAATGATCATTGGTTGCTTCAAAAAATGAAATACTAAATGTATTGAATATAAATTTTCATCAAAATATAATAAACAGTGTAAATTTATATGTAAAGTTGCATGAAATTAGCAAGCAAGGATAAGTAGATGTGAAATACGGATTTCATACATCATCGCTTTAAAAACAAGCGACTGGATGCTATGGAAAGAGGCAAAACAAGTTTTCTAGTTATCTCCGTACACGTAATGTGTATGTGTTGTATATATACTCGATAATTAATAACATTAAAGAATATCCATCATCGATTTATGTACGTATCGTGCATACACTGAATAGGGATAATTTCTTAGAGAGTAATTTTGTGAAATACGAGGACAAGTTAATTGGAAGTGTAAGAAAAGGGAGAGAGAAAATGAAGAGAAAAAAAAGGTACTGGCGAATGTATGTATAGTGGATAATTATATTTCACCTCTTATTGAGAAGACGTTGAACCGCAGAAGTGTATTAAATTTTCACGAAATAATGCCTCACTGTAAATAATAGAAAACACTATTGGCTCACGCCATGCCTATTTACATCTCCCTTGGTGTTCTGTGCTATTCAACTTTGACCACTTTTCTTCTAACGAATATCATTTCTTAGTTCCATAGAATAACATAATTAAACCAACAATTTATATCACGAGTTTTTACTATATATAATAACATATTATTATCATAAATCTAATTTGTAAACCTACTCAAAGATTTAGATAAAGAATAATTCTACAAGATATCCATATTATTATTTTAACAAAGTTTTAGTAAATTTATACAACGTTAGAAAATCAAATTTATTGATCGAATTGACTAAACTGCATATTTGTCTTCAACAAGTTGCTTTGATTTAGTATTCAAAGATATGCATTATCCTTGAATATTTCTTGTAAATACATTGGGAAATCTAAGAAGTTTATAGGATCAAATTAATCATTTTATTATACGTAAATTTGCGAAGAATAAATATGAAATAACAAGTTTCAACTGTTAATATAAAATGAGTTTAATGAGTTTTAATATCAGTTCATCCAATTTGTGCAATATTTTGTCGAAATAACAGTCAAAGAGAGTCATAACAAAATTAATTGATACCTCGTTATAATAATTAGTACATTAAATACGTGATTAATGAATACTTATTTATATGGAAACTGACTAATGTGATGCAAAGACAAAACACTAAAAGAGTGATGAATTAGAAGGAGATTCACCACTAATCTAAGAGGTTTATATTATTTGTTAATCTGGCATAGTTTATCTTTGATTAAGATACAAAAATAGACATTGTCACAAAATTAATTTCGTAAAATATATTTGTGACGGTAAGTTGAACATTGTTGATCGTCGTCCAATCTTTTTTTTATAGTTCATTAACTTTTTTTTTATATTGAGTGAGTATTTTATATATTATACCAAATTTTGATTAACTAATAATAATACAATACAATATTAGTTTATATTATTACATAGAAGATTGAAAATTTAACTATATACTAGGAAATGGTAGTAATGTCTCATGGTACTAAATTACTAAACGTGTAGATATACCTCCTTATGTTATGTTGAGAGCACTAAGATGACTAAAAATTGATCACATTTCAAATTGCGAATTCCAAAGAAACTATGGAACGTAAAGTAGATATATAAAAAAAGGGATCTACTTCATTTGCCCGACATTCACTTTCTCGACGCTCAAATTCCCGACATCCGTTAGCCCAACTGTATTGAAATCCCGACATTCGTTTTCCGACTGTATCGAATTCCCGACATCTGTTATCCCGACATCCATTATCCAGATATTCGTTATCGCAAACATTTGATTAGATTTTGGATGTTGTGTAACGATACAAACAGTCACAAAAAGTACATTTTTTAATAAATATTGACAATCTTCATAGTTTAAAACATGCTTGTATTTAGCGTTACGAATCTATTTAATAAGGAAATCAATATTTCAAAAGAAGGTACCCTATTAACAGAAATTTTAAAAAATTAAGTGACGTATTTTTTATTACGAAGAATGTAAAGTACTTCGTGTTTTAATATAGTGATATATATATATATATATTAGTCGTTATTTCATGTACGTATATACATGACATTTAAACAAATCCATATTCTTAATTATATCAGACACAATTTCATGTACGTCGTTGAAATATTCCGAATTACTATTTTTATTTTCATAAACGTACGTCGTAGGAATATGTTTTAATTGAATGAATTAAAATAGCTTTCTCTCAAAGAACAATATAATTACAAAAAATACTTACACGTATCGGTAAGGTATCGTCATGGGTCCTTTATGTCGATGCTGAGTTTTCCTGTGTCGTATCCTAAACTTCCGGTCTTCAGCGACAGGAACAGGAATTCCGGATCTGAAATCGCCGTACCAATTTCCGGGTTGTCTCATAGACGAACCTGTAAAATAATTAAACACTTAATCAATAATGTTAGTTTATTCAAATATTCGATACAAGAAATCGATGTAATAGAATTATTTAATGGTTTTATGTACTTCTTATTGTGTTGCTATAAAATTAGATAATTATATAGTTTTAGCCAATATGTCACACAGAAAACAATCATTATTTCTGGATAATTATATAGTATATTTATATATAAATATTATATAAGTTCCTATGTTTGGAATGAAATTGCTAATTAGCTAATTAAAATAGTAATTATCTTAGTTTTTTATAATATTATGCTAATCAATACATTTATTGTAACAGTTAAATAAACTAAAACAATAACATGTTTAAATGTTATAAATCTTATATTATAAACTAGAAAAATGTATTGTTTATTGAGCCAAATATGGGAATTATGGAGAAAAAAGATTAATATACAAGGTAATTTTTAAACCAATATACAAATCGAATATACAAATTATCCAAAGGTTTAAATCAAAATACCTAAGTACTATCAATGTCTCGTGTTTCATCACGAATAGACAAATACACGAAGATCTCCATTTCGTTCAAGGTACAATACCAATGTATCATACCAGGAATTACATAACAATGTTCTATTGGTCTTCTTGATAATAGCAAAATAATAAATAGGCAAGAATTTTATAGAACACTAGATGTAGCATATAGATTTTCGTAAATTAATTAAAGTTCATATTGATAATAAAAACATCCACCGGAAAACTTTACGTGTTGAATGTTACCCTAGACCAAATTTACTTATTGTTCGCAAAAAATATATAATATTAAGTAAATATCTACATAAAGGTTGTAATATTTTTATTAGATATTATATAAATATTAATAAAATAATCGAATTTAATTTAATATGATATTTAATAGTGACTCTGTTCCTGATTATAATTATTATTACCAATAAATATAAAATAGTCTCCATATGTTAATATGAAGTTATAGTTTTTGTATTTAAAATAAAAATATCATGAAGGTTAGTTTATTCATTGGACCAATTCTTCGATATTTTAACTAAGTCATCAATGGTATATGTATGATAGATTGCTGTAGTAGTAAATCATACAAATAATGGGATAATTTTTCATACTATTGAATACAAATATACATTGACTATAAACTATACATTAAAGTAGTTTAAATAAATTAATTACAAAATTTTAATGCACATTGCTAGTTTATTACTATTATTATTAAACATATTTTTTGACCACAAATTGAACCTAAGTGCTATTGTATATTTTTAATATGATCAACTTTTATGAAAACGTAAATTATACATTTACGATAATTAACCTTTCGAAGCAAATTAGGGTCAATATAAATGTGTATATAAGACAGTAGTTCTTGGTAAAAACAATGAAAAGTGAACAGTAAAACCTCTGTTAATAGCCCTTTGGCCCAATTTGTGGCATGTGAATATGTTTAAATAAATTGAGAAAAACTATAGTAAATTATATAAAGACAGCAACCGTTATACAGGCAACCAGTAAAACATATTTATCGATTCTTTATGAACTAAATTTTCTTTTATAAATTAAATTGCAGGACGTGTTGTAATCCTTCAAGGATAAATTAAACTGAAAATTACATACTTATAAAATGCACATTATACATTTGAATAATATTGCATAATCATTAATATATTGTAATTTGCACCAGATAAAAATTGTTATTTAACTACTGTATGACAACTTGATATATGAGAATATGAAGAAATTATAAAAATATTTTGAAATATTTCTTACTTGACGAAGATGCCGATTCGGTATCCCTCTGTACTGCCCTTCTGGCTGTCAAATGATCGCTGCTGTAACTCTTCCTGATTTGTTCATAATCTTCACTTTCAGCAGATTGCCATCGCATAACTCCATTGAACCTGGACGTTGTAGTCTGAGGCTCCGGTGGTGAGAACGACCGTCCTCTTGGACGTCGCCTAAATATTGGAGAGGTGTTCGTAGCTCCTTCGCGGTAACTTTGTGCTGTAGTATTTGTGGAAGCGCTTTTCTTTGTGGCATTGCCGTTGACGATAAGCATTTGATGCAAAGTGCCTGAAATAAAAAATACGAAATAAAAGAAAATGTACATGGAAATAACAGCAAAGAGTACTGACCATTTGTAGTTGAAACCTTTTCAGCAGTCCCAAAGACGGAAGGATCAATCGCCCAAACCTGTGTAGTCGACGTCCTTGCCAAAGGATCTTCCTGCGATTTAAGAAGATAACGGTATTAGGTTAATTGCTCAAAGTAGGACAAGGATAACGCTCTAGCTTACAACGTATAGATTTGTTAATGCAACAGGACGCAAATTAATCAACCTGCAGAACAGCATTTTCTTCACTAAACTGCAAACACTAATTGGAATTCGGAAGTTGAACAAACGAGTATTATTCTGTTTTCTTTTGGGAGCTTACACTTTTCGCGACGATTTTCGCGAAAACCCGGGCACACAATGAATCACCATGCAGCGTTTCAAATGTTAGATCGATGCGGGGGCGGAATAAAACCATAGTGGAAAGTGTTATGCCCTTTCATTGACATTGCATGTCGCAGGTCGGAGGCGGCTAACGTCCACGTCACTTCCGCGTCGTCATGATTTTTTTTACGTTGCCGCACGCAAATTTTCGTACGTTCATTAGTAGTTTCCATTTTCTTTTTTGCGACATGCGTAATAATTTCTACTACGCACTTGGATCCATAACAACAATTTACATAAATAATCGAGCAACATTAATTACGCATGCAAATGAAGACAAACCTTATATTAATCTCACAAAAAAATCTTATATTATTATAATATTATAGCTTTATGTTAATTGAATTATACCTAAATTTTGAAATTTCAATAAAGTCTATATCAAGTCTGTAGATTAAATTAGTTTAGACTAGAATTAAATTAGGATATTCTAATTTAAATTATATAAGATAAGTTTAAATTAGATCAAGAAACTTATTAATTTAATAGAAGTTTCTTAGTAAAAACTTATGGTCAATAGTTTGTCAATAGTCAATATTGTTGTTGCAATAAATACTATTAGAAGTTTCTTAAAGCTAAAATTACATTTAATTGATGTGAAAGTTGTTGTTTTTATTTGTTTTAATGCTATTATTGTTATATAAATATCAAATATTGAATTATTGACTATTAAAAGCATTAGATTAAATTTATATAACTTTTTATATTTGCGTCATGAAAAGTCCATATTTTCTTAAGTGTAATATAAAATAATCATTTGCAATTAGACTTACTTTAATTGATTGAGACCAATCGCTGTCGCCTTCATCCACAGTCGAATGATGCCTCTTATTCGCCCGCCAATAATTAACCTTCTGATTAGATTCGGAACTACCTGAATCCGTCTCCTCGTTGGTATTCTTCCTCTCGACGCTTTCACCATTTTCCACCCCGTTTATCCAAAAGCTGGGCTTCTCCCCTTCAGTCCAACCGCAGTTCTCCGTATCCCGGGAGCTAGTCAAACACTCCGTCTCCTGCTTACTCTCCGAGAACTGCAACCTCTTCAACTTCAAATCCTGCTTCCAATTATCACTAGCCGAAACAGTAATAAACCTATCGACGTTGACGAATCTTTGATGATCCGAATTTGATTCAGATTCCGAACTTTCTTTCGCATTATAGGTTGCTGAGGAAATCTTGTCGCGTCTCCAACTTGTATGCTTCTCGGTGTTTTGAGCGCTGTAGAACCGTCGACGAGTTTTTCCGGTTTCATCCAGATTATTAAACCCGTTACTGCCGTGACAAAGCCAATGGATCTCGCAATCAGATTGCGGCGTCGAATATCGAACAACCCCGTTCATATGCACCGTTGGTAATTGCTTTCGCGATAACCTGCAGTTAAAAACAACTGAATTAGCGCTTACTTTAATGACTTATTGCTCTTACCTTATCCTCAAGATTTTCGATATTTCTTCGTTCTCTTTATCGGATTCAGCCATTTGATCTGCTATAGTCAAGACGTCTTTTGTGGAACTTATTTGAGCTAAAGTTGCCAACGTTTCCAAAGCAGCTTGTCTGACTTTCCTCTTCTTGTCTTTGAGTGCCAAAACAGATACCGTAGTAGCTTTAGGTATGTTTATTTCCGTGCTCGGATAGATTCTGCTTATTGTCATCAAGATCTGCAAAGCTCCCTCACGGACCTAACGAAAATAATTAATTATTACATAAATTAAATAAGATTATTTTATTGCAAGCACCTTCGAACTTTTAGCTCCAGAAATCGCGTCAGTTAACAGCTGATCGACTAACAATCCGGGCGGAATCCTCTTCATCAACAAAATTGCCAACCTAATACCATTCGGTGATCCCAATCGGCTTAAGCTTAAGCAAATCTGTTGTAGTCTTTGCTGCAATATTTGTTGATTTACATTGTTGAATATCGTATCGAAGATTTGCTGAAACTCCACACAATTACACAACTATTTGTATTCAAAAATAAACTTACCTCAGCCGCGTTCTGCAAGAGCGGTTGCTGTTCTGCGGCAAATAATATCCCCAGGAGCACAGCAAGCTTTCGTTCGAGGAGTTCGAGACCTTCAGGACTCTTGCTGATCCTATTGAGTCGTTCCAGAGCACGCAATCTAGATCTCAGATCGTCCTAAACCAAAAAATTATAATATGTAACACGTTATTTATAATCAGGAAAAGGATTGGCCTTGGTGTTTAAAATCATGTATTTTCGGTGGTTGAACATAAACTATGTATTAACCATGTTAATCCATAATTCTTGTAAATGCCAAGGACCAGAGCATAAATAATGAATTTCCATTGCGAAAATACGCTCGCCCTTTCGATTTATTACTAGCTGAAAGCTATGACCTTTCGCGCACTAACTTAGCAAATAATTCAAAACATTTAAATGCAAACGTCCGTTGTTTTAATTATTCTTGCGCTGAATGTATAATAAAATGTACGTGATCCATGGTGATTCAGAAAAGTGTTGTGTTGTTTTTGCTGTAATTGCGATAGAATTTTATTGTAATATTAACATTTTTCTTTAATAGTTATGACAGCATCGTTTCAGTTTAGTGTCAAATAAAAATATTTTCTAATTGTGCATTAATATGGATGAGATCGTGCATTCGATCTAGCGGTGCATATATAAATTGTAGTGGACAGGTCGGCTACCTTTTTACATACCCATCGAGTCGCTGATAATTATTGGAGGAGCGGAACACGCATAAGGTCATTAGACGGTAATTACGATTTATTTTTATTCAAATCGTACTCCTTTTATTTTCATTATTCGAGCAAACATTTCATTAGGGATATTTAAGATATCCCATGATTTAACTCTGCAGCGTCATTCATTGATTGCTCATAATTATTTAATAACATGATCTAACAATAACTAAATTATCATAAGCTGTATTCCAAAATATTGTGAATTTCTTAAATTAATACACATAGAAAGTCTACGAAAAATACCTTTTTATGTAGGCAAGAGTGTAATAAGTTATGTATAGGCAGAAAAAGCTTTGATATAGCCCTTTGCAGCAATGGTAGTAATTGAATTTTCGTTCTTTTTTTTTTCTTTTATCATTATTTTGGTTTGTATTTTTTCATGTAATTATTGTTGAAATAAATTTCATAAATTAATAATAAAAAATATTAAATCAGAATGACCCATGGCCTTTTGAAGCAATGTAATTATGTTTTCTTTTTGTTATTGCATTAAGTTATTTTGTAAGTATTATTGCAATATTAAATGGTATTAAAGAATTGAGAAACTTTAATTAACCCAAATTGAATTCAATTTTACTCTTTAATATCCAATAATATATTAAAGAGTAAAAGTTTCATAAAAGTTACTAAATTTTGCAGAATACCACACTTCTCCTATATAATAAAACATCATCATTACAGAATAAAAACTATTTATGAATACTTTCAAACTAATGTACAGTTCAATGATGAATACAGACTAATCAGGGAGGGTCTTTATTTTCCTAATCAAATAAATAGATATTAAGAAGACAATAATTACATACATTTAAAGTTACATTTAAATCACTTGAGTAACTTACTTAACTTAATTATATTATAGCCCTGTATATTGGATAATAGAGACATAATCAATTTTTAAAATAAAATATTTGTTTTTTTATAAGTAATATCTTTACAAATATATTTTGAATAAAAGATTTTTCACCAAATATTTTCTTTTCTGAATATACTTATAACACAAATTAAATAAAATGATAATAAATAATTAATTCTGTAAATAGCATAATTTATTTATTAATTTTTGAAGATATGTTTTTAGTAAATTTATCTAATCAATATTTGTTCTTGTTTGTTAATTATTTTGCAACAACTAAATTGATTTATTTTATATTATAATCAATAATACTCGTAAAGGGAAGACCTTAGTCAATAGCCCTTTTCACCAATAGACTTTTATTTTATTTTAATTTTATTCATGTTTTTTTCATTTTTTGTTATTGTTGTTGCAATAAATGTTATTATTATTACTTTTAAATTTATCAGTATGGAAAGAGATTTAATCACTTTAGATTGAAACAACTGAATACAATTCCTTCATAATGTGGCGTGCATATATACCTTAAATCACGTTGTCCTAAATTTCATTAGCATTCATAATCCGCTTTGTACCTGTTTACTCTATTTTCAGTTTTTATGCATATTAAAAATAAAGGAAATCTAGATCACGAGATTCATTTTCTAACAAACTACGAATAAAAAAAGTGAAAATGGTCGTTTTAACACCTTTTTATAAGAAATAAAAATTAATTATCATATTATTTATAGTTAGTTATCACAAATAAAATAATTTGATTTTCTACTTGTAAAATATCGGAAAAAAAATAAAATGTATAGACTATAAATTTAAATTCCAATTTATATTTGAATATTTGAAATTATTTTGTTTCCTATGGTGAAATCTTTGAAAGTTAATTACGGTAAAACATGCACGATGCATGTTTATAGTAAACATTCACTCTAAATGATTTAATATTGTGTTCTAAATATAAATGAGTCTCGCAAAATTGTAAAGAAACTAAATGCATTACAAAAATAAAGTAATATATTGTAATTTTGAATAAGAAGACCTCAAAGACCTTCAAAAAGTCTTTGGCAGACCAATTTACAAAGTATTATTGACCATAATATAAAGTAAGAAAATTCATTATTTAGAATTGAAACAAATTATAGCATAAAACATGAGATTTGTTATAAATATGTATTTTCAATTATTAAATGGTACTAATATCATTGTAAATACATTCCTACAATAAATTATTCATTAACACTGAATTTGGCGGATATTTTCTTGGTGTTATTTACAAAATTCTGTTAGAATGCGTTTCCTTTTTTCTTGTGTGTGAAAGTATTCAAAACTTTGTTTGACACAATTCCATTAGTGGTGAAGTGCGTCGACACGATTCTCATAGGTAACAAAAATTGATTTATCAATTATCCCTCGCTTTACGAGTTCTCTACATTTCGGTCAGCAATTTCAACGCGTGTCAAAGTTTGCAAAACAAAAAAATCCGAAGACTTTATACGATGCAAATTTGTTGGTGTTTCCGCAATTTGCGACCACTTGAATTAAAATTGGGGACGCAATCTTTTCCGGCGTAGCAGAAACCATAAAAATGCAAATATCACAATCACTTTGTTTGTTTTTTCTTCTTTCTGTAGTTTCGATTTTTCGTTTCAATTATTTAAATATAACTTATGATCGCGAACACCGAAAACAAGGCATCATGTTTAATGGATTTCGTGTTTGGAGCATACATCAATTAGGGTGGATGCGCCGGGACACGAAAACATTCCCTTACGGCCCAACAGCAGTTCACTAATTAAAATTGACGCTATCGTTACGCGTCCTAAATATTCATTAATTGGTCGGCTTATTTACTGATTACCATTCGTAAATTGTTACTTAGTTATGCAATCGGCAGCGTTATGAGCGTGTCCCACTTTGCCGGCAATCCATAATAATCATGGGCAGTTGTGGTGAATTTCGAAAAATAAATAAATAGAAAAAAAGGCAAATATGTGGAAAGGAGTCCGTTTGCAACCCCTTTCCTTGCGGTTACACGCATTAACCTAGTTGTATGGGTGATATATATTCGAGTCGTAAGGACTAGTTGCTTACCGTGTTTTGGAGATCGTCCAGAATCGTCTCTTCAACGGATGTCGATTTCGACCATGCATCAGCGTCGCTACCGGAACTGGAACATGTTAGGCATTCACCACCATCCTTGTTCAGAATCGGGGACTCAGTTTTCGCCTCGCACACGTGGAAGCTCTTGAACTCGTCCACAGCTTTGGCCTTTGATTTCGCAGCGGGAACTTTCAAATAATTATCTTCAATCGGTGCAGCCACTGAATCCTCTATAACAACTATGTTTTGTGCTTTTGGCTCCTTCGGAAGCTTCTTTGAGCGTTTCTCCCCCTCAGATGGTTTACTTACATCAATTGGAAAGGTTATGAAACTGTTCACAGCCTCTTTTTCATTATTAACTGAGATATTATCAACTTTTAACTCCTTTTTCTTAAAGTCCTCCTCAAATGTATTTACAGGTTTTCCACGGGAAGGTGAAGGACTTCGAGTTAAATTGTGAAGCACCTCGATTTCGTGGTGAATTGGCGTCGGACTGAATTCATCCTCTCTACTGTTGCGTCTTGTTCTCACAGCTCCCATCTTCTCCAAATTCCTGCTCCTACCCCCAGCTTCGGACTTCTTTTTTGGATGATGATTCTCATGAATTCTGATTTGTATCTGAGTCTCAATACTTCTTCCCTGTTTGATAGGAATGCGAGATCTCGTGTAGACTTTCGGCGATTGGATGTCAGGTGAAGATCTAAACACTTTAGATTGCTTGAGGTTGGTTCGAGCTGGACTGCTAGGAGCTGACCTTGTTTGCTTAGTAGGAACAGGGATCAAACTTTTAGTAGTCTTAATCTCCTTCTCAATATACTCTATTTGCACGGTCGAATCACCATCACTTCTAATTACTTCAGTATCACTTTGAAGATTACTATCACTATCGGGTGTCCTTAATTTGACAATTTCACCACCAAACCGAACGCGACGAGGCGTTCTTCTCACAGGTTCTTCTTCATCAGGTAACACTTGGAACGTGGCGCAGTTATCTTCGTCGCTTTTTTCTTCGTGGATTTTCATGGTGATCGCAGATCCCGAATCCAGTTTTATTTCTGTTTCCAAGATTACTTTATCTTCGTCGTAGTTGAAGATTCTCAGTTCCTCAGAATCCTTCCGCTTGGAGAATTTGAAGCCGCGCAAGTCATAAACCTCGCAAAGCATTTCGAAGTCTTTGAGCGAATTATAGCTTGGGTGAGATGTTAATGCAAAATCGAAGAACTCTTTACCGACGACTTCTTTAATCCTCAACAAGGATTTGACCACGGTCTCCTGGTGGACCACTTTAACTATTTTATCCAATAACTTGTGAATGGTGTAGAGCAAAGTATCATCTTTCAACTTGTTGTTCAGTATGTAAGGTATGCTTATGATGATACCTAAAACCACGTTGTTCTGAACGCGATTCTCCTGCGATCTATCGACTCCCGTATCTATTAAATTCACTATGACTTCATCCGGATTTTGAGTGCATTTTATGTAAGCCCTCAAACTATCGATTGCTCCCTTCCGAACGGCCGGTCCAAGATGTCCCAAATTGGCAATCAAACTGTTTAATACAGAGCCCACGTAATACTCGAGCTGATTGGCCGGAATCAGCGGAATTGTATCGGCCAATAGCCTTAGCGAATGCTGACGCACTTCCCATTCGGGATTCCTTAACCTTTCGTGGATGGTCCGAAAGAAGTCGTCCAAATCCAATCCGTCTAGAAAACGAATTAATAATTTAGAAAAGAACTAATGCGTACTGAAAATAAGTCTCTCCTAATTGTAATTAAATCATAAAATATTCAGTCTGGCGTTCATGTGTATCACGTCCTTTTTACTGTGTGCTTGTGCTTGATGTGGTTGGCCGATAACGAGTTTTAATGGGCCGAAACGTCGCGTGTCCTACAAACCCCAAAAATATAGCCACCCTCGCTGCCTTCGCGTAAAAGGGGGATAATATTTACACGCGAAATTGGCCGAGGCGAAAGTTCCTTCGAAACAAGGACACCCAACCCGAATATTTTGGTAGCCCCAATTTGATATTTATTGCTCTATGATTGCTTATAAATACCTGGCAGTGATTTCGTTTTCACGATGTGCTCCCAAACAGCTGCCAACGACGTCCCTTCCCTGCCGCTCTCTTTACTCTCGTCCTCCATGGAGGCCGTGGAAGTGGACACATAACTGTGTTCCGAATATGTCATCATCGTTTTCTTTCCAAAAATAACATCTGGAATAACGTAAATAATTTATTTCATATAATTATATATAATAAAGAATCAACATTATTTTTTGTTGTTCCATTAAATATTATAAAACTAACATTAAACCAGAAAATAAATCGACTTAAAGATTATTTAATAAAAACTAAATAAAATGTTATTACTCTGATAATTATTATATAAGTATTTAACAAAAAGATTGCAATGCAATTTCCATTAATTTAGGGAAATAAAATGTATAGTATAAATTAATATATAGAAGAAGCTTTAAACAACATTTTGTTAAATCTTAGAAATAGTGAATTAGAGTAAATTTAACTCCCATTAATTTATTCTGGAAAATAAACTGAAATGATGGCTTTAAACGTTCTAAATATTAACTTTAGTTTTTGAACATTAAAAATAAAGCTAATCAATAAAATAATAGCAGGACAAAACAACAATCAACTGAAAATCTTTGCTTAAATCTATTATATTATTTTTAATTTCCTGTAAACTAATAACTAGTAAAAACAAAACAGCAAAAAAAGAACATCGAAAAATTACAAAATGCTGTATAAAAACAAGAGGCCGTAAACCACAATATTTTTTATCATATTATTTAGCAAGACATAAATATTTTATATTTTTTGAACAGTAAGCTTTAGTATATCTAGGGTATATTAATTAGTGTACTAGTATATATTCAAATAATCAAGTCACCCATCTTGCAAAAACAACTTTTAATACCTTAACATTATTTAGTACAATGAAACTAACCCTAATTTTATAAACATAGTATATATACCAGTTACCAGTGTAAAAATTATTGTTTAAGACCGAACTTGATAATAAATAACTATAGAAAGTGATTGAATTTAAATGCATACCAATTCCTCACATTCCTCCGTTTCAGTTAATTATGTTTTTAACAAAATTACTTTGCTCCAATAATCCACATATTTCAGAATTATATCAATGAACACATTGAAATCTCGTAAGTATATAGTAATAAATGTCAAAGTTAAGCACAGTGAGGAAAAAACAAATGTGTCAAATGTGACTTGATCAATTGATTATAGTAAGTGTTATGTAGGTTTAGTTGCATATACATATGACACATGACATAAATATATTTGTATCATAGCTATTTATGATAACAAAGTGTTACATTTTTAGTATATCGTTAATACAATAAATTATATTTCTAATGTTAACAAAAGATAACAATAATTAGGAATTATAAATTAATATTTTGATAAAAGATAAAATGAATCGTTAACAATATTTGGATGTAATAAATATTAATAACTTTAACATATTTATAAATAATTAATATTCTTTAAATAAAATCCATCTAATATTATTTATTATTTTTAATGTATATTTATTTTGTTTCACGGCTCTTTAAATCTGTAAACTAATTAAATGAGTAAAACAATGAAAACACCTATCAGAAGCTCTGATAATTTAATAAACTAACGAATCATGCAACTTTGCATGATGCAAGTATTGCTTCTCTATTCGTGCGATTCTATTTTCAACATTCTCACCTGAGTGAGCATTTAAGTAAACAGATTTCTAATTTCATTTCACACAACTTATAATAATTTATAAGAAAGAAGAGAACACTGTTAACAAAAAAAACTTTAAGTGAAAAATTAATCATTCAGTTTCTATTAACTGTAAAATATTATAATCATTGGATTGGAGTCAATTTAACTCAATTTTTTTATTCAAGACTTTAAACTGAAATTCTGACCTTAAGGACTCCAAATGTTATAAGTAAGTTACTATAGTTTTTCAACTAATTCAGAATAAAACTATTAATCAACAAGATACTGTAAATCAAGTAAATCAACTACAACTCTTTATTTCAAATAGTTGAATTACTTTCCTGAATAATCATAACAGTTAATAAAAGAAGAGACAGAACAGGTCTAAAATAGACCACAAAGACAAACTAAAGATAAAAAAATATTTTTAGAAGAGACCCAATAATCATAATAGAAATAGAAGTAAAAATGATCAACCTCAACAAATCAAGTTCTACTTTTTTTAATTATTCTGTATTTACTTGTTTATAGTTTTCCGGTTACCATTATATTTAAGAGTTAAGTACAATTGTATTAATAAATCTCCGCATAGTCCGGATAATTCGTTTCTGCGGGAATTTTTGAAAGCAGACAAATCGAAGAATGAAAGTATATATTAGAATGGACCACTCCAAAAAGAGACTTTATTGTATAAACGTTACAGTATAAAGAAAAAAGTAATATACGAAAACAATAGTTATTTAATGCAAATTTTGAAAATTAAAATTTACTTTATGATGAATTTAGTATACTTTATAGTAAATCCAAAACCGTACTCTTCGAGGTATTGCACTATTGTATTACATATAAAATACAAAATATGAAACCTTCAACCATCAAATATAATGATATTAAAGGAAATACGTGACGTATTGTTTTATTAATTTTATAATTTATGCATTTTTTATTTAAATGACCTCCCTAGATTAGCATGCATATCAAGTAATTAATATTTATCATGGCATAAATATTTGGTGAAACGCTGATATTTTTAAAACATTGTTGCTTTTTTTTATTCCTGCATGATTAATTGCATGCATTTTCGAATAATAATGAGACTCAAAAGCCGCACTCACCTTAATCTTCGTAACAAATAAATCCATACCTTCCCTTTCACTGATTTTTAATTTGAAAATCCAAAAATACTACTTTAATTTTCATGCATTTATGCAATATTATATTACGATTTAATAGTTATAACGTTCTCTATAGAATTCTTGCTCGTAGATAATAAATGTTGATATTGATTAAATATTTTTCCATTAAGCTTATTCCGATGATGAATGCAAACTGCATTCATATCATATCTGTAGTAATATGTTATAATCAATATTCGTTTTTATATTATTCGAACTTTTATATATATATATATATATATATATATATATATATATATATATATATATTATTAACAGGAATTCATTAATTATGTATTTAGAATGCAATAAACTTTCTCGTTATAACCGTAATTTCAAATATCTAACAAAACTATTATAATAAGTATAATATTTACAAAATGTAGAACCACGAAACTTCTCTTTTTATAGAACGCCTTCGCCTAAATAACATTTACTTTACATCCATGAAAAATATACACGTTTTTCTCACGTTGATATTTATTATTAATATAATCATATTACAGTGAGTTATTTTCAAATAACGAATCATTTTCATAATACAGAACAATATTAACTATTTATATGCAATCAATTCATTTTATAACAAAATGCGTATTACTACTATTATTATTTCTAACGTATATTTCAGTATTATAAGTGTTAAGCTAAACTGCGTTTTCAGAAGTGAATAATATTTTGGCCAAATATGTTCCTAGTATATAAAATGGAAAGATTCTTCCGAAGCAATATTTTTTTAAAACGAACCCAAGTGACATATAGAGAGCATTTTAAAATAATAGTTTAAAGTTAATTATTTGTATTCTCTTTCAATTAAGAATAGACTAATAGTCTATTAAGAATTATACTTCTTCCTAAACCAGGTTTATTTTTACCAATATCTATTAAACCATTTAGAATAACATTTAAGTATATGTTTAAATGTTTGATTTTATGACTTCATAACTTACAAAGTTTTCCACTAAAATTACATCATCTATACATTTATATCACAACAGTTTTAACATTGCTGCCTTCAAAAACATTTTGCTCAGACATCAGGATACCTAAATTTCTAATTTCCTTGATGATATTTTTTTCATCTAGTATAATTTCTAGTTATTTATGTAATAATTTCCTGATTGACAAGTTTAAAAGAAGTCATTTTTAATTTTATAGTTTATCAATAGAAAATATTTGATATTTCCTCTTTATCATCCAATTAAATTAATATATTTAATATTCGACTTAAGTTATAAGCTTTGAATGATGTTATTACTTCCTGAATTAATCAGTAACATTTTGTTTGCTCTTTTATTTGAATAACCACATTGTCAAGATTGTCTAACAACAATTAATATCTTCCTATATCAACGTTCTACTTTAGGACAAAAGTTGTTAATTTTAAATGGGACTTGGAAAATACAAGGTTCTAATTATCTAACGTTTATTGTCTCAGATTTTGTTGAACAAACCCAATAATTATGATTTCAAAATATGTTTGAAAAATATGTTGTTTATTGTCTTAAACAGTCAGATAATTCAATATACAATGGTACCTCGATATAGGAGTGCCCTAATATACGAGTGTTTTGAGATATGAGCCGTCGAGCGAGCGATATTTTGCTTTGAGATGCGAGCAAGATTTGAGATACCAGGAATCGCACACTATACCGACATCAACAGTTTCTCCCACCTAATTGCTTTGAGATACGAGAAATTTAACATACGAGCAAGGTTACGGAACGAATTAAACTCGTATGTCGAGGTACCACTGTATAATTTAATTACTAGAAATTTGTAAAGTTATATAAGTAAATTATAATCGAATTCATGATATTAAGAATAACATAATTAAAGTTCAATATTTGTTAACATGTAGAGGACATTACCGAAATTGTGTTTCTGCCCATTAAATATGTGTTTACTTGTTATTATTAATAATATGTATTTTTCACGTGTACTTGCTTTCCTGTCGCTTTTTTTTCATTTTATTTTATCTGTGTCAGGTTTACTTGTGCGTAACGAATATGAATGCTAATAATGAGATATTTAACGCGTATTCTTGATAATGTCATGTATTTATATATAAGAACAGCTTGCTCCATATTCATGCAAAGTAAATAATTTAAAATTTGCTTGTATTGCAACACTTTTCGTTCAACAACTAAATCAACAAAAATGTGCAAACATTATTGATAAAAAGTAACGTAACATAATGAATTTTGAATATTGGAAATAACAAATTTCTTAAACTCCATATTGAAAATTGAAAAATTACGATCCAGAACTTTGTATTTATACTTTTTTGTATGAACAATCACTGTACAATAATGAGATATTACATTTTATATTAATAACTTAGAATGCTATAAATAAATATGATTATTGATGATTTCAGGTGGAAAATGTGAATAAACTCATATAAAAGTCTTGTAAATAATTGAAATGCATGTGAATGGATTCATAGCTTTAATAATGGGATATTCATATTTAATAGCTCATACTAACACAAAAATCGTTTTAAATTGTTAATAATTTAAATATTACAAGTTATTAATCAATCTATTATGTAAAATATGAATCTGATACGTGTATTTTCCAAACAAATTTGATGAAATATTGCATAATCTACAGTGAAAGTAAAATAATTTATATAGTCAATATTTTAAATGTGAATTTGATCATTTACCAAATTATTATTGTGGGTAAATATACAAATAATAATAATAATTAATAAATACTTTTAGTGATTTTCCACCACACCAAAACTATTCTTTATGTTATGCTAACTGTCATATTTTGTTGTGAATTTGAAACATTTGTATTTTATTACATTTCCAAGAATAATGCGTTGTTGTTGTGGTTTTAAAATAATTATTTTTAAGTAATCGTAGTTGAATAAAAAAAGCATTAAATAATTATGATGATAGTTAAAGCAATTTACCTTATATATAATGAATACATTTGTATTCAAATCTCATTTATCTTTATACGTTTTATTACATAAACAGATTGTTAATATTGAAATGTTGTATCTTTTGGTAAATTCAAAATAAATTTCGTTATATTTAATGATGGTAATTTCAGTTTCATGGGTATTGGAAACCCGGTAATGCAATTTTTACAATATTAAAATATCATTTATTATAAGTTTTTTTCATTTTTTTATCTAACTAAGCAGCTATAGTCAAATTTAAGCAAATGATGAAAACTTTCATTCTTTTCGTTCCCTTTTTATTCACCTTAATGTGTCTAGGAATGGGTGATTCATACTCAGTACAAAATACCGGGAATTGCAGAAAATAATAGAAAATAATTGTTATAATTAATTGCTATACAGTTTCTTAGATATTAATACTGTCGAGGTGTACGTTTTATTTTTCTATTTAGCATGTGAATACGATTAACTATGTTCTTTATCGTTAATTGATGTTTGTTGGAGTAATTTGTTCTAATTAATAATCGTTAGCGTTATATAATCATAAATTAGTTACAATACTTACTGCGATTATGATCATGTGGATAAACAAATGCAACGACATGAGACGCACATCAACAATTCATTCATTTGTTCCGTTCATCGACATTCACGTGGACGCGCCGTCGACGTCGTTGCCATGGCAGCACGCGCCAAAACATGCGGGTCTTGCGGCAGCGTCGCGACGCCGACTGCCCGCTTCTCGGTCGACGAGCGCGTAACGAGAAATCAACGCCGAATATCGATCGTCCTTAATCAATTCAATTGTTCGCGAAGAAGAGAATAAAAAAGGAAGAAGACAAAGAGCAACAATGGTTGATGGGTTAACGCGAAATAATGGATTCGCCGAATCGGTAGAACCTTGTAAAACTTTATTGGTAAAAAAAATCTTCAATCCAGTTGGCACAGAAGCGCCACGCTCCTCTTGACCCAATGCGAAGGATTCTTATCCGTCCCAAGTAAAAATGGAAGAACGTAGTTGGTGGAATGACCAGTCGTAGAAAGGACGCCTCGTCTCTCCGAAGTCTTGTAAAGTGGACACCTATACCTTCCCTCCTCAGTATAATCCTCAACTAAAATGGGCTTCAGCCACATCAAAGGCATATAATCATTGCGGATTTTCGGTAAAAGTTCCCGCAACACGCCCTTCTGAAGATCCCATCTTGCACCGTCGGTGAAAATACCGTAAACGTAGATACCGTCAGCTGGAGCGTAATCCAAACTCATCACTTTCAGCACCTCAAAATCGAACGTCAACTGATCGATTGGTATTGTAAATTTTCGGGCGTAATTCTGCTTCGCTCCTGTTAAAAATGCTTGAGTAAAGAAGAATCCTGACAACCAAAAGTTTTTCGGTTTTCCTTCCATGTACCACTTGTTCAAGAAATCTAACCTCTCGACGAAATCCGCTATGTAATTCGGAAGCGATTTTAAACTAGGATAAGAGACTTTGGCCCAAGCTGCCGGAATCCTACCCAAAAGCAAAGAGTTGGAAACCAATTCCAAAGCAGGAGACATGATTACCAAACCCTGCACAGCCTTCTGAATATTCACCAAAGAAAATTTGATCTCTTTCAGTAGCTTATTGAATCTCTCCATTTCTTGAACCAACACCGTATTCATAGACTCATTGTACTGCACAGGGAATTTAATTTTCGCAGCTTCCAAATCGAAATGTTTAGGAAGTTTCGATAAAACATCCCCGCTAATCATTACCAACAGATGATCCGTCTCGCTATCTCCACCACCCATGCCTTGACCCTGAACTTGAATCATGCAATTCAACAAATTGTTACTGGTTTGAAGATCTCTGGTAATTCCAGCGTTCATATGCAATCCAAATACTTCGGGTCTATGGATGTGCGGAAGATTCTCGATATGTTCTATATAATCTTCGTATGAATCTTTCCTAGGAAGACCGTAATCACCGATTTCGACAAACATGTAATCCATGTTCTCGACAACATCTTTGTTGACGAAGTCAGCTAAGATCGTGACTATTAATCTCCTATCCCAATCATCTGTGACTCTTCCACCGTAATTACATTCACCAGTCAAATATGTTATGGCCTCATACGGATTATCGGATTCGTTAATAAACATCTGCAGCTGTTGTATTGAAATATCCAAATCGGACTCATTAAAACCATAAGGTATATTCCATCCCATCGGTCCAAACGTTCTTCGCTCTTGGATAACTGCGTGGAAAAATGTAGTTGCGTACAGTAATCTCGCAAAAGTAGATTCCTTCCCGACGCAACCCGTATAAAAATCTGGTTCTTTGATTGGTTCACTTTGATATGATCTTAGCAGATTCTGGTGGAGTCCGGTTGGAGGTTCGTTGGTCATTTTAACTCCGTACTGCAAAATCGATATGGGAAATTTATCAGACGGATAACTGGTCAACCATAAACGAAACGACTGATGCGTATTTCCAAAATCCATAGTCTCCCATAATTTTTCCAACATCGGCATCCAAGAAACAGCTAAATGGCAATTCTGCAAACAAACCCAACTGCCATCTTCTTGACCGCGTTCGATCAAATTTTGCGCTATCGGCCCTTGCCCTTGTCCGAGCGAAATCGAATTGAAAGTGTCTTGAATCCCTCTGATTTCTGCGAACTTCACCAGAGATGCCATTGGATCATTTCCAGGCGATAAAATGAATATCAGCGGGCAAATGCAGCTCGATTCTTCATAGGATTTACTAATATCGAAAGGCGGAGGCTGAATGAATTTACTACCCAATTCGTGACTCACAAATTTACTGATGCTCACGAATAGTTTATCGGGTCTCAGGACTCGTATTATGATTAATTTCTGAAAGTGATTAAGTTTATTCTCCCATGGCGCTGGTAATTCCAAATTTTGCGGATTGTCATCATCGTAGATAGTTTGCCATTGTTTCAAATTGGCAGTTACATGTTTGACGAGCCCTTCGAATGCTTGCATATCTTCGGCGAGGCAAATTTCATCCCACGATTTGTCGCTTAACCACTCAGCTGGACTTTTCAAAGGATTATCAACGGTAATTCCTCCAGTTAGCAAGAACTTAAGTTCCTTATCGTTCAATTTCTTTTGTGCCACCATGATCATCGTACAAAGAACAAAGCTAAACATCAGCTTATCCTTTTCGAATAACGATCTGCAAACGTTCGAGTATAAGTTATAGGTGAAGGTGTCTTTCAGGAATTTCAATCTCTTATCCAAATCTCTCGATTTATTCGCCGAATCTATAGAACTAATATACAAATTTATGAACCAGGCTAACGAGAATTGGTACATGGGATCGACATTGGGTAAATCCGAAACACTGTAGTACAAAACCGCTGAGTGTTCAGCTATGGGTTTATAATCCAACCGAAAACCTTCGATTTTCTTCTCAGTTTCTACTGAAGACTTCTGCTTGGCTATGATATCATTAGACAGAATCTTTGAGAAATCTAATACTTCTATCGCACTCTCATCTTCAAGAATATCACCTTGAGATTCCGACAAAGTTTTCAATATGTTCTCCTCGACACGTGCAAGCGCAGCTTTATTTTCCGCACTTTGTATTATCAAATCTTCCCTTTGCCTTTGCAAATCCGGTCTTTCCTTTGCAACAACAATTCCCAATAATTGATCTTCTAATCCTTGAACCGTCAGAGCAAAGTTAATAATCGTTACCTTATTAAAAACTTCCGGAAGATAATGTGGATTTCGTAACTTGGAGGTTAAATACAACTGAAAGTTTTTGTTGTATGGAATAACGTTATCGCCTAAGCTGATGACTTCGATTCCGGCTTGGTTGAATACAGCTTTAAAGAGCAATGGATCGAGTGGGGCCTCTAAATCTTCTCCGATATTTTCCAAGAGCGCCGGTTTTCCAAACTGCACGCATTTCTCTAAGATTTTCATGTAATTTGCGTCGGAAAATTTGGTCACCTCTAGTTCGTTTTTCTTCTCCATGCGCTTTATCCAAATGTTGGCTTGACTTTGTGGATCAATCATTAAAGAATATCTTCTTGAACTATCTTGAATTATACCATTTTCTGTGGAGAATGCGTCCCTTGGCAAAGCGTTGATATACCAGTTTTGAATCTTTATATCAGATCCCAGAATATCAGTAAAATCAAACTTTTCACTGCAAGGTATTCGCAAATCTCTTACGAATTTGTGCCAATCTTTTACTGTATTTTGCCTATAATCCATTGTGAATGGAGATAAATATGCAATAAGTCCGCAAGATATTAATATATCTCCGGCTAATGAATCGTAGAGCAGCTGCAAATTCTCGGCTGCTTGGAACCAACGTGTCTTTTCACCACCTAAACCACCAATCAACTTCACAGCCCTACGTAGTTTATTCTTACACAAATCAACATTTTCCTGAAGTTCATTCTGTTTCTTAATAGCATCTTCTAACAACTCGTTCAAATTAGCTAAACGTTCTTCGAGTTTAGCTAAAGATTCTTTTTTCTCAATCAATATAGCAATTGTGTTTGCATATTCACGTTCAGCTTTCTCCAAACGTTCTTTCTTTGGAGCAACCTCTCTGGCAACATTATCATAAAGATCCATAGCTATAACCCACTTACAGAGTCCTTCAGCGGCGCTGCTAGCTTTAGCAACAATTTGCGGTTTGAATAATTTGTTCGGTAAAAACTCCTTTCTAATTTTTGCCATAATTTCCGGTTTAATGTGATCCTTGTCGAAGTCTTTCAATATTTGCAAGAAGTACATATCTCCTAACAATCGTTTGCTTGGACCCCAATAATCCAATATCTTTCCACCTGTAGCCGCATCATTGATTCGATCTGGTTTAACATCTCGCATAACGCAAACACTGGCCATGACTATTTTAACAGCTTCCGGTGGATTCTTCATTGATTTTACTAAAGTTATGTCGTTTGGTTTCAAAGTATTCAATGCGGCGATCGCGTCTTCTAGAATTGGAATAGCTTCAGCCAAATCAGCTTCGCATTCTCTCTTCAACGCTTGAGCCGAAGCGGCTTGAACATTAGCAACTTTCTCATCTTGCCTGACCTGAGTAGAAGCCTTCTCAACTTCTATAGTTTCAGTCGCTATTTGCTTTGTTACTTCAATAGCTTTGTTATTCATAGCTTCCAATAATGGTTTGTACTCTTCCAAATTCCTCTGCATTTCAGCTACTTGAGAAGCAGCGCTCGCAAGTTTCTCTAAACCCACAATATAACGATTTTTATTCCTCATTATTTCCTTCTGTTTGGAATTAACAAATGTAGTAAAAGATTTGATCAATTCCAGATATGAAGCGGAGGTCACATAACTTTTCCTTCCGGTGGCATTATAGAACTCTGTGCTGACATTTCTTGCAATCACATGGAAGTATTGACAAGCCGTGACAGCGCAATGCTTTGTTCCATCTGGTAAATTGATATCGGTTAACCAACTGTGAGCTACCATTTGGAGAGCATCTTCGGGCCAATCCTCAAACCAATCGATGGTACAACAATTTACTAATGAAGGATATAAGCGAAGGCGAGATCTAAAAGTAGTACCAATGGGACTGAAACACAATATTATATGTAACTTTTCTTTACACCTCTTGGTGAAGAATGAAAACACCACCAAAGCACTAATATCCAAATTGCGGTTTCCACCTTGCGCTGCAAGCCGAACCATTTCCAAAATCTCTTGTTTTTCATCAATGGGAAATATGTTTGGAACTTCCCCAGAATTTAATAAACAATCAATATCTTGCAAAAAACCTTCCTCCTTGATTTGACCTTCGGAGAAAAGGAAAGTCATGGACTTCCCTCGACCTCCGGATTCCTTCAGCACTTTTTTCAAGTCTTCTCTCCACTCGTTCATCCCGTAATTTTTGCTGATCTCCGGTTGGAAGAAACTGTACTGCGATATTTGAGTTGCTAATTTGGTTAGTGATTGTCTTCCTGATCCGCTCACACCTACCAATAAAGCACTGCCAGATGGAATCGATAATATTCTGCAGATTTTGGATAAATGCTCCAAAGCGTATCGGAACAAAACGATGTCCATTTTATTTTTATGCGTAGAATTGTAATCGTCCAAACAATTCATCGCAATTTGTCGGAAGTGTTCGATATCGACGACTTCATCGTAACGAATATCTTCTTCGGATGCATCCATATCCATATATGTTCCAAACATTAATTCCTTCAAACTCTCTTCGGACACTTTTCCTTCTGAATCCTGCAAATTCTCGAAAATGTTGTCGAAGAAGTCTTTGAAGTGATCTCTCACGTATCCTCTTAATTTCACGTAAAGCCAATCTTTATCGTTTTTATCGATTAGCCTATCATAGAAGACTCGCAATATCTCATGAACCCACAGTTTAGCAAACACTTTTCTGTCTTCGGCCGACTCCTTTCGAAGCATCGCACAACCTTGAATTACTCTCGAAAAGTCACGAAGATTAAATATATAATGGCTCTTGGCCGGAGTCGGCCTGAGTTTTTCCATTGCTGATACATATACGCTCATTGTTGCTGATACAATGGAATTTACCATAATAATAATATCACTCGGAAATCCGTTCTTTTTCAGACCCAACAATAATATATTGGAATATATTTTCGTCAGAGTTTCCTCGTTGTATTCGTTAATCGAGAAAACTGTAAAGTGCCTCAAAAATCGAGCGTAAATCTCTTGTCTACTTCCACCCACTAATCCCATAGCAGCAATAAAGAGCACACTCTCCAAGTACAATTTGGACGTGTCTTTAAGATCATACCAGTTTTTGTGATCAAAATATTGTCTTAACAGTTCAATCGGTGGTTGAGCACCGTAAACTTCTTTCACTGGCATATTCAAATCATCAACGAAAATAACAGTCATTTTTCCCTTCGGAGATCCGTACCGACCTCTCCTGATCTTATTTAACTTGGAAATCACCAAATCCTGCGTTTGATTTGCACTAATCTTCACCGTGAATGTAATAAAAGCCGGAACAAACTTCTCCTGGTCTAATTGGTTCATCAGCAAATCTTGAAGGTAGTAACTCTTTCCTGTTCCAGTTGGTCCAACCATCAATAAAGGCATGTTATGTTTAATGAGCATCTCAACCATGCTCATATATTTCAGCGAATCCACTGTGGGTATTAAAACTTGCTGAACGTTATTTGCTTCATCGATCCTCATTGATCGTACAATTTCTGGCCAATATTTCCAAGTCCCTTTCAATCTGTAGATATAACTGTAATCCATTAGTATACCTTCGAAAGGTATCAAGATCTCTAGTTTCTCTCCAATGAACTCTGGATATGGATAAGTCTCATTCTCGTTTCTCCACATTGCTCTATAAAACTCGTCGTAAGCATCTCTAGAATCCGTATCCAATATTCCACCCAATCCCCAAACACCTACATACAAAAAATATTAATATTGAATTATGATGATTACTTTACGAATCATCAAAAATTATTTAAGTTTGCAGTAAATTTGTTAAATCATTAATTTAAAAAATGTACTATATAAACTTCAGTTATTAGTAATACCTGCTAACATAAACGTGGCTTGAATCCAACCCATCATGTATTTAAAATCATCTTCCTTCCTTTGACTCTCTGAGCAAGCATCGTCTAAAAGCATTTGCACAATTTGCATCATGCTTTTCACCAAATTAATATCACCGGGCACGCAAATCTGTTTACATTTCTTTCTAATAAAATATAAACTGGGGTTCACAAGCCAATCAAACAATCCAATAATTATTGATTTATATTCTGATCCGCACCATTCGGGGTTCTGCTTGACC
Source organism: Nicrophorus orbicollis (assembly GCA_018845635.1). NCBI lineage: Eukaryota > Metazoa > Arthropoda > Insecta > Coleoptera > Silphidae > Nicrophorus > Nicrophorus orbicollis. Next base: position 220,319 of record JAFMTC010000365.1, read on the forward strand.
ACCCACGATTCCATCAAGGGCCTCCAACCTAATGTTTCAGGTTGCATGTAAATCATTCCGCAACGAGAAACCTGCAACAGCATTGAAATGTAACTGATTTTGCGTGAGAAATATATAATTACCGTTGCAGGAGAAGCTTGTGTCAAATCCATAACTTCAAAGATCATGGACATGGAATTTGTCATGGCCATAACTTCTCCGGACATCAAACAAAGCTTCTTGTTATCATCCAAAACTGTATTCATATTTTCAATCCAAACAGCATCAACAGGACCATCGAAAATGACCCATTTCCTATCCGGTGCAGGATCAACCACGAAATTCCTAAAGCATGTTGCTATAACACCATCGAACCATTCATAAGAAACCTGAAAATTAGATATATTTAACATATGCAGTATTTACGAATAAATCTAATATTTACCGGGTCGAATTGCCCATATAATTGTCCCATGGTTATGCTCTTCGGATTAATTATTTGATATTGCACCTTCAATTGATCATGTCCTCTTTCGCAAAGCAAAGTCAAAGTATCTGCAAGGACTTTCAAGGTAACCGTTTTACCAGCGAATGGTTCTCCTACCAACATGAACCCATGACGAACTATCATCATCTCATAAGTTTGAATCACTTTGAGAATAAATGATTCCCTAGCTTGCAAATTTCTCTTTTTGCAAGAATCTTTCATAGCCTATGTAATAAATAAATTAGCAATTAATTAGTGCGATTGATATACTACCTTAATAAAGATAACGTAGTCAGGCTGCGGAAGTTTAATCCCAGGAAACAGATCACTGATGATTCCTTCAAATAATGGTACGTCATGATTTAAGAATTTAGGTAAATTAACATCGGTTATTGATCTTAATAGAATAATGTCTTCATCTTCATCCGGAAAACTTCTTTTGTTGTTACCAGCAGCAGATAAAACACTCTTCACAGCTCTCATTCCGTAATCGTAGTGATTTTGAGAAGATAATTGTTCTGAACACAATCGATAAGTAGTCGAAATTTTCACGCTTAAAATTCGTGCGTTCTGGAATCCATACGAATACAATGAAATCTCACCGATCATCGCGTAATCTGGCACCATCATAGCAACAGTACGGAATAACACTTTCAAATTATCGGGCAACTCCGTTCTTCCCGCGTATCCAGGATTCATTGTAATGCAAACGTAACAAGCTGGATTCAAGTTTAATTCGGTTCCTTCAAACATGAACGTCTTGACGTGTCCTCTGACCGCTTGGACGATGCACATAATTTGCTGAGCCACCACAGAAAGCACCTCTATTTCGATCCTGTTGAACTCATCGAAACAGGCCCAAGCGCCAGATGAGGCCAATCCTTTGAAGAACTTTCCCATCGCCTTGTAATCCAATCCATCGGAGCAATTGAAGACCACGCACTGTACGGCCAAGGCCTTGGCCAAATCCTTCGTCGTTTCCGTTTTTCCGGTTCCTGCCGGTCCTTCCGGAGCTCCATTCAAATGCAAATGGTACGCACCGATCAACGTGCGATAGCATCGATCCGTTAACGGAGTTATCACTAACCTATCACTATTTCCTAAATATTCGCAGGCGTATTTAACAGTCGCATTTATGATTCGCACCTGGCACATTTCGTCTTCCCAATAGTATCGTAGCTGTGCCAACCATTTAAACTCGTTCTCGTGTAAAACATTATTGTGGTACATCTCGTAAACAACGTCTTTTGCATGTACGTCGATAACAATAAGCGCTTTGATCGTAATTCGCTGTAAATTAGTAAGATTCGGATCTCTGATTAACTCGACCGTGTCCTGCAATTCAGTTTTCAAAACTTCGCTGAACTCCTGAAGAGTCGATGTGCTCTCCGGACCCAATATACTCTGACAGTTAGCAGTCCAGTAGATTTGTGAAACGCACAGAACAATCTGTCCAGGCCAATCCTGCATCCACTGTGTTCTTGGCTTATTGCAGTAGTCGGACCAACTTTGGAATATCTGATTACGCATAGACCCCAGCATCTGCTCCTCTACTTGTATCAACCACTTTTCAACACTTCCTCCGGCCTCCTCCGTTTTGATTATCCTCATGAAGTCTATCTTCTCGTTCTCCTGGCTCATCATTGCATGAATCTGAAGACGTCCATCAAACTCCAACTTGTTGATTGCCTCGAAACATTTTCGAAGATGAGGTTGCACTCTAAGCGGATCTTTAGTTTCAGATAAAATCTCCAACATTTCGTCGTTGGATAAGAAAAAGAAGCGAGGAAAGAACAACCTTTTCTTTTCTAAGTATGAGGTCACACCATCATTAATTTTCTCAAGATTTTGAGTGCACATTTGCATCGCTTCTAAAAGTCCGACAGCTCCTGCACTCTCAATAACACGAGGATCTTTAGCTACAACTTGCATGTATCTTTTATAAGTGGAATCTACCTCTTTGAATAAAATTCCTTCTGCTGGCATCTGCATTACGATATCTTTAGAAGAGAAAATCGGAAGAAGATACAGCCACTGCGACTGAACTTTTCCCCATTCATCTATGGTTGCATTCATCCTGGTAATCTTCTCGTACCAAGCTTTCACTTGGGCTTCGTACGGTTTCACGAATATGGATCCTCGCATAGTCAGTGTCTTCATAATATGGTCATCAAGTATTACTTGTACATCATCTAAGGCTGTTAAAATCATAGCTCCGGAATCTTTATAAGGGCTAGTTTTAAATTTAACGTCATCCCATTCTGCTATCATCTTTCTAAGCGCCGTAATTAACTGCAATTCTTTGACAGCGCCAGTACTTATAATCTCGTAAGGCTCGTAGCTAGGACCCAAGTCAATCTCTGTGAGCTTTCTAAGCGTGGTTCCAGCATCCGGGGTAATATCGAATCCGGCTATTTCAGACATATCATCCCAATGACGTTGAAGAAGCGCCGAATTACACATAATTCCCATTAGCTGAAGAGCAGGTCTGAAATCTTTAAGCTGCTGCATCACCTTTCTAGTCAATTGAATAGGAGCAGGTTGATTCAAAGGGTCTGGATCTTCTACGGATCCTAAAATAAATACAGAAATTAATCGATTGCTATCACCAAAGTAATAAATATACCTTGAAATGTTTTTACATTATTCTCAGTTGCCATCTGCCTCAGTTTATTCCTGTAGTACTTCTGTATCTTCAACAATTCCTTAAAGAATTCCTCCAATTGTTCTTCGGCCAAAATTGCATCTAAAAATTCAAAAGGACCGTCCATCCAGGCAAAGAAACTGCGATTCCAATTCAAGCATAATTTAACAAGATGATAGAATTGGTAGATCCACGTCTTTAAATCCTCCAACTCCAAAAATGAAGATATGGGATATTTGAATGTCGCCTCTTCGTTATTTATCAAAATCTTTTGTTGCTCACAGCTTCTAATTCTAACTAAAATTCCGGCCAACTGATGCACATATTCTCGGGCATTGTCGGAGTCGTTCATAGAATCCAACATGGTTAGAAACGGTATAATATCTTGAATATCTGCGTTTATTTTGATTACGGCATTTGCCAAAGCTTCTTCAAAATCGTATTTGTAAGCTTCATACATGGAGGAATTCTTCTCCAATATTGGTTTAATATCCCAAATCCAATGGACAGTCCTGCAATTCAACTGCATATGGTCGTAGGTTATAGTGGTAATATCGGTCAGCCTGCAAATCACCACCAACATATTCTTAATCCTCTCTGTTAATTGTGGTACTAAAACAGTTTTAGCCCAAGTCATGTAAACTCCCTGATCCATTAGTTCTTGTGAAGTTTTGGGTATTTCTAATGCTCGTTCGGTTAGCTTCTGGAAAACTTCGCAAATGTCTTCGTTTTCCCATTCGTGTTGTAATACTAGTTTGGCAGCAATATCTTCTATTAAATTATAAATGGACATCTTCAAATTAGCTCTGCAATCCTCCTGTTCCACAGCCCCAATTGCATAATACTCGTTGGTAACAATTTCTTCAATCTCATCTATTAAATTCATGTAAAAATCAATCTGTTTGCAGCCGTCTTCAAAACTAATCTCAGTTTCTTGCTCGCTACTTTCCTGATCTTCACTCTCCGGATACAAAGAAGCAAAGCTGCTTTCCAACTTTGTCACGTATTCGTACACCGGGATATAAAACTCCTGTATATTACTCCTGATCCGGTCGATGCACTCCTCGAGAAACTCCTCTTGTACATATATCGGTATGTAATATTCATCTGACCCTTCGTACATGATACTTTCCAAGGCCAGAAGTTGATTTGCGGAATTTGATATAGTTCTGAGTAATTTCGCGTACATTTGCGTGGTTTCTTCTGCCGTAGGGCTCAAAATCAAACCGTGATCATAACCCAAATTCAGTTTAAGAAACGGTATTCTGTTTCCATCTCCTGTTATTTCGATGATCTGAAGAATAGTGTTACGTAAGAGTCGATCAACGCATGAAGCTAAAATTCCAGTTCCAGTCCTTAAATATTGAGCCTTTGCCCTTGGCCTTTGAGGTACTTCGTTTTTGAAATTTCTAGCTACTTTACTCACAGCAAAATGAAATTTCCTAATTAGTTTTGCGCCTTCGGCAACTTCCTCCTCGAAGGTAGCCGTTATAGTTGGTATTTCATTTTCAACCTCGCGAAACTTGCTGATGTCGATTAAAATTGGTGGTAAAATCATGGAACATTTAAGAATCTTCTGCATTAGAGGATATTGTATGAACAAGTGTTTCTTGATGCGTTCACGATTGGCCAGATAAATATCATACTGTTCCGTTTTACCAAAATACTGGTATGGTTTCAATTGGTAATGCGTTTCGGATCCATCTAAAGGTCTCACCCTACTGTTAACTCCAGTTGCGTGGGTCACCTCAAGATACAAGTTTCTAAATTCGAGCGTCACACTGGCCGCCGTATCCGAGTACACTTCCAATTGCTTCTTCATACCTGTCCTATTGATTATATCTTTTTGCACGTACTTATCTATTTCCGTTGTCGGAAGAGCATCAGCGAAGGTGAGCATGTCGCCGTGACTTGTATCCTTCCTCGCAATCTTCGGATACTCGGGATCAATGACTTTCGTAAACTCCTTGTTCTTCAGATCGATGATTTTCTTCTGCATGAACCCCACCAGCTGCTTCCGCTTCTTCTCGGGAACGTTAAACTCTTCCGCCACGTGGACACTCGCGACCTCGAAATCCAAATTGCTCAATTGACCACATCTTTTAGCTCTGGCCAAAGCCTTATTCAGATTCACCTTTCTCTGGGACATCTTTCAGTCCCAAGAGACACAGTAAAATTGAAAGCTGCCAAACTTTTGTCGGCGAGATGCCAAGCGACAGCGCTTTGTTTACACCTGTTGATATTTATCATCGTTCCTCTTTAATAAATCGATAAATACATACTTCATACATACGAACGTCGCGTATACATTTCCTAACAATTGGTTTAAAAGTTGTTTATCGAAATTACAAAATAACTCAACATTAACAGCTCGAACATAAATCGATCATACTTTGATAGCAAAAAAACAATTAGAATATTTACTATAATTATACGGATAACGAAAACGTACTGCAGTATGAATTTGTTATTTATTAGCTTGTGTAAAATATATACGAGCACAAAATGAATGTGTTTTTTACCAATTAGTTATTGGAAAAATTATGTACTAAACTAGGTTGTTATATTTTTTTTTAAGATAATGCATTCCGCATTATTGTAGAAAACAGCATTTGAATTATCGCAACAGTTAATTTTGTTAAAATTGGGAATAAGGGCAATTGATGATATCAACATAATAATAGACTATTTTAATGCTGATATTGGCGTACGAAGCGTGCAGATCTAATGGTAGATTTCGTGTTAGGTCAAAGAGACGACAGATTTTATCGATGAACAAGTACCCTAATTATATGCAACACCCATTTATAAAAGTTCTTTTATAATACATATCAGTCTTTGTAAAACTTATCATAAAAGTACATTTCTAATATTGAAATTCATGCAATTTTCTTCATGAAATCAAATTTTCAATATTACTAATGAGTCTACAAGATTTTGGTTATTTTTCTCTGGTTTTGAAATAATGATAATTTATTGGACTTTCCATTGTAATTAAGCTTGGAAACATACATAAATTTTGTAGAACGCAAAAATCTATGGTCAATAGCCCTTTGTAACAGTTGATTTCTATTTATTTCATTTTTATTATGTAATAAAATATATACATTTATAGAATTCTTCTAAAATACTACATAAATCATTATTAAGAAGCCACACATTCAAAGATAATTGGAACTTAGATAATAAATGAACAAAAGTATCCTATACTTGAAAATTAATTAATTAATCTAATTTGACGCCAAAGTAAAATAGGAATCTAACTAACTAATTAATATAAGTTATCAGGTAAACCAAACAAATATTCTCAAAATAATACAATAGCTAATTATAATTATGCAAATGCAATCAATAAATACTTACTGCATTCGAAATATTTAATTTTTAACAATTTTATTATCCTTATCGAACAATATGAATAAATATCAAAAGAACCCAGATTTTTATTTTTTATACATACATATACGTAAAGTAGATGAATAATTAATGGCTATATAAGTAGAAGTAATTTCCAAGGAAAATTATAATACTTTGATACCTCTTCGAATTGAAGACAATTACGAAAATGTTCAAAATCATTATTTTATCCATTTTCTTGATCTACGTTGCTGACGTTTATCGTAAGTATTTGTAATTAGAACATTGTTTTATAAACTATTACCGTATTTATAAATACTTATATGTTTATAATTGTACTTTAATTTATTATTATGTTTGTTCTCTCTATTTCAGCTGCAAATGTTGCCAGAGTAGCAAGGGCCATAATCCCGGAATTTATCCATTGCTCACTACTAAACAGATTCTGCGGATTGCCGACGTTCATTAATTTACATCTCTGTTTTCCACTTTGCGAATGCGTGAACAAAACTGATTTGTGGTTCAATTGTAATGGTACTTGCAACGTTAATTGCTTATAAGTTTTCTTATAATCACGACATTATGTAGATGTGTAGTAACTTCCAATAAATTTCTTGTCGAATAAGGTGATTGTTTTTTGTTATTATGTTCTACCCATTTAGAATGTTTTCTATTGTATAAAATTCATTAAATGAGGAGAAATGACCTCGTTGTAATAATACAAGTATATTTCAATTTCGTGTAATTATTTTTGTAATATTATGATTGAAAAATAAATATATTTTCTGGGTGATAAAAATAAGTCTATTTATTTTCATTGTTCCTCAAAGAGATTCCGCACATTAACACTAGAGAGTAAGAAAATATTTTTCGTTTACATGCAAAATATACGATGGCTCACCACATTTAATCTAAGAATATTCTTGTTTGCTATTAACTCGTCAATTCGTACTATAAGGTTTTCTTAAACATACTTGAGTAATCATTGTTGATCCATGGTATTGAGTTATTAAGAAAGGTTTCACAGATATCTTTATGTATGTTTTGAAGGACCTCTGTCAATGTTATAGATGTAACTTATATCATACAAACAATAGTTTGTAGCTATTAGTTTAGGGTTCATTTTGTCATGAATATAAACTAATATTTAAGATTTATTTCCATGAGACTTTTTTACGAAAAGTATATAATATAAAATCTCCTTTTATGTATAGAGTCATACCTAAATTAACGGAACTTTCACAAAATTACTTCGTTGAGCGAAACTTCATCTTAATCGGTAAAAATACTATGCAAAGAATGTAAATTGAAAAGAAAAACTTTATTTCGAACAAAGAATTTTATTATTAAATAAACAGTTCAAAAATAACTTAAATAAAGTAAAAAAATATATGAAACTAATGTTGATCATCACTGTTAATTTTTTCTCTCGTATTTAACAGTCTATATCAGGGGTGGCCAAGCTCCTTGATACTCCGAGCCATTTTGCAAAATTTCAAATTTCAATACGTATTTAAAAGGTATGCAAAAAAACTATTCAAATAATAGCACGAAAATGTAAAGGGAACTCGAATATATCAAGAGCCGCAAATAATCCTTCAAAGAGCCGCATGTGGCTCG